>JAQIXI010001279.1:0-14587 GCA_034700165.1 Galumnidae sp. Gr-Ori-00277 | reverse complement strand
TCTCTCTCTCTCTCTCTCTCTCTCTCTCTCTCTCGACGTTAAAATGAATTCTAGAAAAATTGAAATATGGATCGACTCATTCTAATAAATTCAAAGCGGTGTCAGTTGAACTCACTTGACATCACTGCTCTTTTTCTCACTCTTTTTCAAAAGAATACTAAAAAATGAAGAAAAAGGCGAATAATTTTGATTATAAGAAGAATACATGTTTTGCAGATAATGGCAAAAATGGCAGAAAATGACTTCAAAACAAGAATAGAAAAAGAATCGGACGTTCGATAAAGAAAAAGGTAAAGAATAAAAATGAAGTATAAAAATGAAATAGAATTGAAACAGAATTGAAACAGAATTGAAATAGATGAAATCTAAAAATTTATTCGATAAGAAAAAGAGATGGGATATGGGATATGCGCTCTTTTCTTCCTTTCGAGGCTTCAATTCACTGGTTTTGACTATAAGAGTGTTCTGACAACGGATTGCTTATAGATTTTGTAATCATCATTACTTTTGAGAAACTGTTCCCCAAATTCCAATGTATTGACAATCAACAGTACCGCACAATATCTGCAGATCTAATCCGAAATCACTTTATATGCGGAGCTGACATCTAATTTGATAATAACCTTCTGGTACTATACCTGCTATTTGTCAGTCAAATGCAATATTTTATTATTTCTTTATGTTTGACATATTTTTTTATATTCATTTGCTTTGAATTCAAATAAATTTATTCTTTTTGTTTATTTTTATTTTATTTTATGTTTGATTGCATTATATTTATTCAGTGCTCGAAATTGTGGTTTGCGTTCAAAGAAATTTTACGGAATATTCATAAAAAATTACATAAAATGTATTTGTCGTTATTTCTCCCTTTTTTCTGATAAAATTCTATTCAGAATATAATGAAAAATATAGTAAATTTATTGATCTTGGTTATTAGTTAAGAATTGAAATGATGAATCATTTTTTATAAAAAAAGTTTCTTTTTAAAAGAAGATAAACTTTGTTTGAAAAGAGAAACTTTCGCTGAATATTTGCTGAAAATTTATTAATTCTTTTGTTATTTTGTTGTTTTCATGACTTCAGAGTTTATATTATATTTTTTGGTGACTTTTGTTCACAAATGCCTTTAAATGTAATAATTTGTGACCAAATCTAATAAATGTATTCTATTTATGATATTTTGGTTGACATTAACAGAAAGAGAGATAAAAACTATAAAAATGAAGATATATTTTAAAAATACAGAGCACTACCATTGAGGCCAAACTATGAGCCTTAATATGAAGCGGCAAAATGTTAATCATTAGGCAAATGGCGGTAAATAACATGCTTTCAGTCGTTATTATTCTCCATCAGAACGTCGTTTAGAAAAAATGATCCAATTTTTTATGCAAAAACTTTTTATCGCTAAAGAATTTTTGGCTCTGATTTTGGTTTCGATTTTTTTGCTTTTATTTCTTTGAGTCTCACTTTTTTACTGCGAAGTAATAACTCTTATATAAGTTAGAAAAAAGAGAGAAGAAGAAGACGGGCCTAAAATATCATCAGTGTATGTATTTGCCAGTCTTTTACAATTGATAAGGAGTGACTTCCAGTCAAATGTTCAAAAGGACTTTCTCTTTAGCAGATGCTCTCAAATGGATGGACTTCAATATCACTCATTCGGTGATAACGTTAATCACGAAATATAAGACATATATATATGAAAAAAGTGCAGACAATGACTGTAGAGATTAAATTCTGTGCAGATATTCGATTGGTTCGGGTATTCGGTACTTATTCCTCTATTAAAGTAATAAAGTGTGAATCGGAGCTAAAAATATATCACCTCTTTGTTGATGTCATTCTCCATACACTCCATACACACCAAAACCCGTATTGGGTCTTAAGGAAAGGGATTTTTGCCATTTGTTTCAAAGACCTTTACAGGATCTGACACCACTGCCACTACTGCCACCAACACTGGAGTCAACACAACCCAACACAAGACTCACACAACTTTACAACTCATATCGATTTTATAAAAGCAATACTCTTCTATAGTTGACTACAATTCAGAGGCACTCCTTCTCTGCCCATTCAATGGAATTCCGAAAATGGTATCAATGATTCCCTATTTTACTATTGCTTTCAAGACATCTATATATATAAAAACAAATCTCTCAGCACTAAGTATATGCTTACTATATATGTGCTGTTCACTTGCCTCTCTCTCTCTCTCTCTCTCTCTCTCTCTCTCTCTCTCTCTCTCTCTCTCTCTCACCCACACACACACACAACACTCTCTTTCTTTTCTTTCTGTACGCTATTAACTCTTGAAATGATTATTCGATTCACTCTTCAGTCGCCACTCTTTTAGATCTGCAATTCTTCAGTAGAAATACGTGAGACTCTTCTAACTCTTCCCGAGTTTCGAGTTCACACATTTTCATAGACCCTTTACTTCAATTGAGAATCTCTATAATATTCTGTGAATTTCTTATTCATTGTCTGACTTAACAATTCTAACATTTTTTGGAGACAAAATAAGACAATATATATATAAAGTCTGAGATTGAGATCAGTGTTCGGTAAGAATAATACCCTTTTTTACCATTTATTGTGAAATGTTTTTCTCGTTTTTTAAACCTTTTGGGTTTAGACAACAATTCTCTAAAGTTGAGAGAAAATAAAATAAATAAAAACAAAACCATTGATTCTCTCATCTCTAGAATCGAAAACTTTTGAATCAAATCCTCTTTTGCTATAATTTCACTGTTTTTTAAAGAACGACAATCTTTGGCATCGTTTGGATATCCAGGTTTTTAGAAGATCAAAGTTATTGGCTTTTAGTTAACGGATTCCAATTCAGTGATGCTTATTGTAAAACCATTTTAAGTGTATATCACTGTCCCTATAGTTGTCTTAAATCTTAACTCATATATGATATGACCTGAAGTGAATCAAATGTAGGCTCAGCTCAACACCAAAAAAGAAAAGAAAATATAAAAAACATTTTTCTCGTCTACACAAACATTAATAAGAAATACTGTTTTGAAAGATGTGATGAATCGCATCTTTCAGAGCAACACAACATTTAATCAAAATATAGATATACTTAAAAACATTGAAACTTAACCTTAAATCAAAGTTAAGCCATTGATGACAAGCGAACAAATTTTCAAAACTGGAATTTATTCCAACAAATCCATTGTCTCTAAATTTTTTGTTTTTTTTATGAAGAGTTATCTAAAGACTATTTGAATGAATTTTGAAGAAAAAGAGATTCAATGAAATGTTTGAACAAAAGTTTTTATATTTCAATATATCGTTTGTGTAATTGAAGACCTAATGCTTATGACTCGACATAATGTCGAGAAAAAGAACTCCTCTCGACTGTGTCTGAATGACAGACCCAACACTTTCACATGTCTGGTGAATTGAAGCCTCATTCCGGAGCTCATGTCTCTCATCTCCACCTTCTTATGGGACCGATACGTCTTCATAATTCTTTAGATAATTCGCACATTTTCTCAACGATTGCACACAAGAACTATGAAGAGATGTGCTCTACAGACAAACATCTATTATATTATATGTCTTTCTATGAGTCCATTTCCCAAAAATTGATATAAAAACACAAATGACATCAAATATTAAAGAAAAATATTTTCTGACTCTAAAAGTCTATTAATTATTAGAGAAATGAAAAGTTTTCTCAAAACTATTTAAAATACAATACGAAACACATTATAATTGAGGGTTTGTCAAAGGGTATGACCCCAAAAAAGTTTTAATCAAACAAACATCTTGTGCTCTAGCTTAATTAATATTCAAACAATAATAAGCTATCTCAATTTAGGAGATATTTTTTAGCTTGTATCTTTTGAAATACTCATATTGGTGATCCCTAATCATTGTTTGAAATTTTAAAATAGTCTTTTTTAAACAAATCAGTAATAAGTCTTCATTTGATTTAAAACATAAGAAAATTCATTACAATTTCCTTATTGTTCGGTCGATAAAAAAAATTAATTTTAATTTAGTGCTGAACTTCTGATATAATGATTGTAAAATAATTTTGTTCGTCAAAACTAATGGCAAATATATGTAACCGTTATTTACATATCATTTATTCAAACTGTGTCTGTAATTGAATGGATATATAAGTGTGGAATCATTTCACTTATGGCTTACTTGTTGTTCAAAGTAAACACCTTTTATCGATTGATTATCAAATAAGGGTCAAAACTAAAAACAATTATGATATTCATTAAACAACTCTTTTTAAAAATCTTATTTTTGATTTTTGTTATGCCCTTGCAAATTATTCCAATTATGAAGTTCAACGACATTTGCTTTATTTTTCAAATGATTCAAAAGTCAACTAAATATTAATAATTAATAGTCTAATGATTAGACTCTAATGAAAGCACTGAATAAATTATTAATATAAATTGAAAAATAATTAATTGAGACCTGGAGATTATTATATTAAGCAACTTATCCATGGTAATTATTGGTCAAATACAAAATCTCAAAAATAAATATTAAATCCAAAATTCATTTTAAGACAAATTATTTGCCCTTAAATTAACATAAATTCAATAAAAATTTATTTCTTTACAATTTTGAAATTCACTTTATTGTTTATATAATCCTTTATAGAAACAATGAGTTCAGTGTTTGAACACATTTTCCAATATTATATTCCAATTAATTTCTAATTTAAAGTTAGTTTATATTAAATATTTTATAATCTTTTAATCTCTAAAATTCATAATCACTTAATTATGTTCTCATTATTAAAAGAAATTTGAAATGTAATAAACTAGAACCTACTGTTAAATCTAGCTCATTTTATAATCATTAAATATATTTTACTCAAATAACTGCTGTAATTCTAAATCTTTTGGATTTTCTACTATTAATATATATTTTTTCCAAAAATTGTCCAAAAGATGAGTCAAATAATCGGTATTTTGTGGACAAACAAAATATCGATAGTTTTTTATAGAATTGTTAGTCATTTATATGGTTTGAGTATATTTTTTTAATATTACTGGGATATTGTTTAATGAGATGAAAGAGTTGCACCGATTCGTGACAATCATAGGCTACCATAAGAGATGTAAGGCTCAAGTGTTGAGATGAGAGTCCAATGCATTTCTTCAACTCAGAGAAGGAAAAGCAGTGAAACGTATTGTTAGTTCAGAAGAAGGAGAGTATGGAATTGCCTTCTCATTAAAACTATTGAAGAGAGAAAAGGTCTGTGCATTCACTCCATTATATGTGTAGGCATTTGAAGAACGAATTTAGTGAAGCAGACACTCGACTGAAGCGAACAATTCTTTTGATAGTATTAGTTATGTTATGCAATACTTATTCACAATTAGAGGAACAAAATTAGTGTTAATTTCTTATCCAAACGATTGGTCCACAAGTCCTCCTCTTTTTTTTTGTTTTGATGAGATAGCGTTAATTAATGCCAAGGATATTCTTTATGCTAATGAGAATCTTATGAATTATAATATAAAGTTATAATAAACGCTGTTCTCAGTGCACATCACAAACAGTGGCAGCAATGCGTTGAAATCGGTTTAATTTGGCATTTAGTGATTTATTAGACAAAAATCATAATCACATCCATAACGTGAACCAAAGCATTTCATGTAAAACCCTAATATTCATGTATTCCAGTCTATATGTCCTCCTATTTTGGCTTTGAGTTTATGCTTTTATTTAATTATAAGAGCCGTCATATCATTTCTGGCTTATATTCTTATTGCATAAAGGATTTAAGCTTTTGGCAAACCATAAGAGAATAACCATAACAACGAATTCTGTCCCTTATTTTTCTGTACATTTCTATAAAATAATGACAACAATTTCATAGAAACACATTTTTCATTGAATGAGTTTTTATTATTTTTATTCATTTCTCACTTCAAAGCTGTTATTTATGTCTTTTCTTTTTAATAAATATAAAACAATCGCTCTTTTTATCTATTTTTAAAACTTTTAAACCAAAGTTTAATTTTCAGATCAAAACTCTTTAATTCTAAAAGAATTATCACTGAAAAAGAGTAGGAAAACCAGTGCTTATATTTATTAGAAAAATCAATGATCGGAATAATTTTCTCAAAGTATAAAAATGATTAATTGTTAATCCGATAAAATATATTATAATTTTCAGCTCTGAATCACTAAAATTCTAGTGTTTTTGAGCCCAAGTTTTTTCATCGATATATTTCTTCAGATTTATGTCTCAGACATTTATCTCTTGATTTAAAAATGTTTCATAATTTATAGATAATAAATAACGCGTTCACTGGTTTTGAGCCGAAGTAGAAACTCATGAAAACCGAATAATGAGTCACAGCTTTTGATTAATATTGAATATAAATCAATAAAATTGGCCAAACATTAAACGACTTATGGTTAGACTCATCACAAGAGGATATTTTTCTTCAAAAATACCATTAACTAGAAATAATCTAGAAACTCTTAGAAGAGAAACATCAAGTAATTATTATATGAAATGATTAAAAGACAAAAAGACCTGTACCTAAGTACTTTAATGTCTAATCTTTCATAAGTTCTTAATAGAAATAAGAATTTCATAAAAGATTTGATTAAACGAAATTATTCTGTTTATTTCAATCAGATTCTTGATAATAAAGGGACAGAATAGGTCTGTTACTTAAATGATACTTTCCTGTCATACACCTGAGCTATGAATGAATACTAACTCTCATTGCAAATGTAAGTCTCAAATAGTGGACATTTAGACTGAATTTCAAATAAGTTTTCTTTAAATTAATTAATTAAATGAAATACAATTCAAAAATAAAAATAAATGCATTAAATTCTTAGTAAAATAACAAATAAAATAAATGAAGGATTAGTTCGTGAAGTGATATATTGAGAAATATATTAAAAACATTTGAAAAAAGTGTTTTCACAAAGAATTTAAGAGTAAAGAAAAATGATTTTAAGTATAAAATCTGGTCCTCTTCACGAATCTAGAAAAACCTCTAAAATATAATAGAGTGTAGAAGAGAGAGAAGGGGAGAGAGAGAGGGAGAGAGAGAGAGAGAGAGAGAGAGAGAGTTTGAAAGCGATCAAACAATTTGTTTTGATTCCAATGAAACGGTTTGTAATATAATATAAAGTGATTTCAGTGAAAACGTATCGATATTAATGATTAAAATCAAAGAAAACAATTTCGACTATAAATCACTTGAGAGCAAAATAACGCCAATTCAGCGCTCTATCTATTAAAAGATAAGCTCGTGGTTCTTTACTTTACTATCCACTAACTATTGAAGCATTCGAAACAAAAGTGTTTTTTTGTGCAAATAATCAAAGTTTCATGATTTAGCAAGCAAACTAAAATAAAAATAACTTACCAAGTTATGCGATTGCAATTATGCCAAACAGAAACTATTTTTATGTTCCATTACTTCTAAATTATCTACTGCTTGAGGGCAGCTCTTCTTATGAATGGCTGCACAGGCAATGGCCTAACAGTTGATTGTGAGCTGCAAACAAAAAAATAGTTGAGTAAATATAATAGAGCCCAAAAAGCAGACAAATTAAGGAAATATGAACTAGCAAATAAGCTAAATTAATATTTTGATGTCTGACAGAAACTCTTTTCATTATTTTTTCCCTTTCAGTCATTTATTGTTTCGAAGAGACTTTAATAAACACTCGATATTTGCTAAGAATTTATGATTTTAATCATAATTTTATTTTTTTTATTCAACTCATCTGTCGGTCAAAAATGATTGAGTAATCATTGAATACAATGTTATTAAAGTTTTTTTTAAAAAATTATTAATCCCATTATCTAGAAAGATAAATTAACAAGTGAATAATGGAATATTAGTGCTAAAAATAATGAAGCAAGAGGATTTAATTGTCTAAATAGATAATGATTTCTGATGTTAAACAAAAGATTTAAATCGATAATTCATGTCTTAATTAACACATATTTGAAAAGTATTTTTTTTCTTACTTTTTAGACATTAATTAATTAATTTAATCACTAATAGAGTGGATCCGATCGATATCTAATCAATTCAATGGTCACAAGACATGTCATTTCACGCCCTTATCTATCATCGAAGAAATGATAAGGTTTTCACTATTTTTGGACAAATTGTGAACAAAATATTAAAATTATATGTTATATAACTTATATACGATATATAAAACGAGAATCAGTTTTGAATATAAATAAATTTATTGGTAATAAAGGAAATGAGAGACAGTGTATGGAAATGAGACATCTGTGACATAATGACAAACATTGAATTAGTGGTTGACATCAAAATTTAATTTATATGATTCCTACAAATGGTTTGTCACAAATTGTTATGGTTTTGGACACTCATATAATTGACTCAAAAAGGAAAGTATTTGATTAACTCTGGAAACATAAAACACTTTAACTGATTGAACCCAATCTCAACGCTGTGTCTCTTATCTAATATTTAGCACAGAATGAATAAAAATTTTAATTTTAAACTTACCATAGAATGTATAAGTTTTTTATGAAAATCACATTTTTATGAATAAATAGCTGACAGTATTTTTATTATTTGTCCAATGAAAAGTATTTGTTCCTGTTACATCTTTATTATTTTAAATGAACCTATGTCATTTTATGTCAATATCATAACATTATATATCATTGCTTATATTTTTAGGAACGACTTTATATATAAAATTTGTTTGTTTATTGAAAATCATTTCCATTATTAACGATCAGATATTTTGTATGAATTCATTCGTAATATTGTTTTATTTACTCAACGGATATATTAAAAGTATAAATAAATAGAAAAAAGTATTATTTTATTGATATTTGAAATGTTTCGAAGAGAAACTAATTTTATTGACTCTTTAATCAAAAATAAAATCTTTTCGTTGAATATTATTTTTCCGATATTTTCAATTCCTTTGACGACAATAAATATTGAATGAAATGCTCTTATATATTCTTATTGCCGTTTTTATAAGTTTATTAGTTTGACCTAGCTTTACTAAATACTTCATTAGTGTTCTTTTACGTAAAGCTCTTGAGAACAATTGAGTTAATTTTAAGATATAATTTATATCAAAAAGAATTATTTAATTATAGAATTATAATGACATTAATTAGGGCTCAAATTTTGTTTCAAACCCTTATTTTAAACTCAAAAGAATTAAATCGATTTCATTTGCAAACTCTTACTTCAAAATTAATATACTTATTGTTGATAAAATGTTCTTAACTAATTGTGCTTGACACATTCCACAGAATATACTTTTCACTGACGAGTTGAAGAGCATTTAATAAACATTGTCATAATATGATCTTGCTAAGTATGCTTTTTTATCCCTGGATTTGGTTATTATTATTGAGAAATATTTTTCATTTGAAAGTCAAGAGTTTTATTGTGAATATGTTTTGCATAACAGAAAAATCTGTGAAAAGAGAAATGTATTTCTATTTGTGTCAATACATCAGATGATGAATGTTTTGGAAAAGTTTTATTGCTATTACTATTGATATGTCAAATGACGAGAAGTGCCAATAAGAGCCAAACCAGTGATGCACTCATCCATATCTAGCACAACCCACTCTTTGACAGTCAGTATTTGCAGTGAATGCGAAGATATCGTTGCCATCAGTTGTAGTCATAAATATTGGATAAATTAATTCCTACGCAAAAGTGTTGGGCGAGAAAGTGGTCCACATTTTCAGCATTAAATAAATTTTATTAGTTTTGACTGAATTTTTCAGTTTTTATTCTTTTCTTCTCTAATATTTTTCGTATTATTTTATTCCTCTTTTTATCTTTTTTTTGCCAACAATTGTGTTGATTATTCATTTGGTTATTACACACAATATTTTCGGTGATTTATTTATTTTAGTTTTTTTTCAGCATTTCTTTTGGGATTTCTTCAGTGTTCGCATAATTTTCAAATCAATAAATTTCGGTCAAAAAAATATAATACAATAAAATATTCGAATCGTTTCCCTCAGCTTTCGATCGATTTTATTCACACTTTTATTGTGAAAATTCTCTATAAATGAGCGAAACATAAATTGAGAGTAATTTTATTGAAAAGACTAATATTAGTTTGTTTTGCAAAACATCTAATTATTTACATTTTATGTCTCTTTCATTCAAATCTGTTCAAAGCTTTTCCAAAAATTTAAACCTTAAAAATAGCAAGGGTGGATAGTTAAAGGACAGGTCGTTGTAATATTTTTAGTTATGCTTGTTAATTTTTAATTATTTATGAGTTTTCGAAAGTTACTGATCGTCTCTGAATTCAAACTGTGATTATGAAATATAGGATTTATTTTAGTGAATGTGTTGTGACTTGAATTCTGTCAAAAATTAATAATTTTTCCGTTTGAGTGAACTTTACATAACATGAATGTTAAGTCCATATCGTGTCAAATGGGAATTAACTCAAAGAAAATGACTCTTCGTTTCATTCAAAAGATTTGATTCAATGAGTTAATGAACGCAACAGAGTTTCAGTTCAGTTTAAGTAACGAACATTTCTCTCTCTAATTAAGTTGTATTTTGTTTTACAAATTAGTTAAATGTCAAATCAGGGATCAACTAAATCGAACAACTTTTAGCTACTCTCTCTCTCTCTCTCTCTCTCTCTCTCTCTCTCTCTCTCTCTCTCTCTCCCGCTCTCTCTCTCCCTCCCTCTCTCCCCCTCATAAAAAAATGTTTTTAATCTCAATTTTATAAAAATAAGTCTAAAATAAATAAAAATCAGTTTAGAGTAAAGTCTTAATATATGAATGTTTTCTGAAATAAAAAAATCGATGTCTGAAAGCAAAACATATTAATAGAAAAACTATTATTTATAGCGATTTCCTCCGCTTTTAGTTTTTTATACAAAACAAATTGATAGGTCTCTGAATGCGTCAAAACATCATTCAATTATTCACTTAATTTATTTTTCAATGATTTCCTTAAATATTTTCAACAAAATATAAACGAAAAAATGTCTATAATTTTTTCTTCTGCCATTCATATGATTACATATTTAACTGATTTCAAAGAGGAAACCCATATCTAGAGTTCATTGAAAATGTGTTCTCAACAAAAATAAATGGCAACCAAATGGTAATAATGATAATAAAGATAATTTTAATACTGAAAATACTTTACTCTAAATGAAAATTTTGTGAATTGCAAACAATTTTAGGTAAGAGAAGATGTTTTGTCGACTCTTTGCCCTAATTTTAGTCCAAATAAGCGTAAAATAAACTTTCATTTGAAGGAGTAATTTCTCAAATTGATATCAGAAGCGTATAAATTGTGAAAATGTTTCGTTCGCTTCACTTACGTATCGCTTATGCAATGAATTCATTCATTTGAGTTAAAACTTTACTTCAATTCCGGCGATGTTTATGTTCTGAACGCCATAATCGTAGACTCATTTAATGGACTATTCTAGTTAGTTTTGCTGACATCGCCAAGCAACAAATTGGCCTGGATCTTCAGCATTAAGACCAAATGATGAAGTCTTCATTTTTAAGCATGATTAAATTTAATTACAACTTGAAATTTACTTACAGTTAAACAAAAAAAATTGCTTTACTTTTATCGTAATAAACAGTTCTTTAAGAATAAATAAAAAAAGGTTTAGAGTAAAGCCCTGACCGACCCCTTTCCCAGTGCTAACAATGCAAAGAGAGCTTTCATTCATTTATTTGTTTAAGCGTTCATTTGTTGTATTTTCCACTCATTTGTATATTTTTTACATTTCTTTGAAAAATCGTTTTTCACTCGAATTTAATTTTAAAGTATCGCTCAATCATTAGATTCCAAAGAATTATATATTTGTTGTCAAAAAGTTAAACCTATTTAAAAGTGTAGATCACTCTTAAAATGGATTTCAAGTGTTTTATCTTTTCATATATTTTTAATTTTTTTTGTACTTAATTTATGTATAGTTCATCAAATGTAAAATTTAATGTATCAATCTCAATTTAGTTAATTTTTTGGAAATATTACCAAAAATTATTTGAAGACAAAATCGTTTGGAAAGAATTAGCTATTATTCATTCGCGAATGAATTGTGCTAGGTGCAGTTAAAATTTAAGACTTTTTTACCAAGATTATTTTGATTAATAACTCCGCTTTATATATATGTTTTCAAAAGACCTAAAAAACAAAATAAGAATTTAGTTTTGATATTCGGATAAAAAAAATGAATGAAATTTTTCATTTGAGACAGAGATCTAGGAATGAATGGTGAGGTCAGTTCAAGCAATGGTTTATATTTTGTTTATAAACTTTTGAATTATTGTAGAATTTTTTTTCTCTCTGAGAGATAAAAATATCGATATTTCCAGTCGTCCGTCAAATATGAAACCTATTTTCAGTTTTAAAGTCTGGCACTGAATTCAGAGCACATATTCTGGTTCTCTAAAATACTATATTCCTTAGGTTTAGATCAACGGATGAGATGTGGTCTCAGTTTCATGGATTGAATCTATAATTTTGTTTTTGTTGTGCAAAACTGTTGGCACAAAATTGAAATCAAGAAATAAAAAGTGAAGAATAAGATTCTGACAACTTATCTGACCAAAAGTAAAGTGAGTATTGCTTTTCCCAAAACATGAATTACTTTCATTAAAGTGTTCGGATCACTATTTTTTTGTTAGCAGTTTTGAATGACAGCTCTTATTGATGAAGAAAATAGATTTCGATTCTCTTTGGAAAAGAATAGACTCTAAAGAAAGTAAAGAACCGAAAACTCCAAAAAAAGTATATTCTTTTCAGATGTGATAATTGCCATCAATTGTTTAGATATTGAATTAAATGACAGTAAACTTGTTTTTTGATGGAATTTTGAAATTTTTCGACTGACTTGAAGTACAATCCATTACTTCGATATAAAAATGTGTTTTGAAAACCAAACGAGTTTTGTGTAGAAACCAAACAATGATTTTTTTCTTCTTTGAAAAATAGATAAAGTACTCGATATAAGCAAAGATGAATTTGTGGCTCATATTTCATTTCCATCTCTTCATAATAATTATTAACCCAAAAGTCTATCTAAGTATTCATTTTTCAAAGCGAAGCCAAAATCCATTCAAACTCTTAATATCGGGTTTCGGGAATCAAACTCTTCTTTGAAGAACTTTTTGTTTTCAACAAATAAAGATTACTTAGTAATCAAATATGGCTACGAATAGATCCAAAAAAATTGGAAAATAATTTTTACAACAATTATTACTTAAAACATTACTTCAAAATATCGTATAAATTTTTTTAAAGACAACAATTTATCAACAATTATACCATTTTCTCAGAATTGGGTACTTTTGGAATAACATTCATATAAAATGAGAAATGAATCCAAGAGAAGATTATCTTAATTTAACCCAAAATTTCAACATTTCTTTTGAAATCTTCCTTAAGAATGCGTTATATATTGAATAGCAATTCAATACTAATAGTATATAATTATCCTCAATGTTAAAGAATTTAACAAGGGAACATTTTGAACAGAAAATTGTCTACAAATCATAAGTCTTAAGAAGTCTGACTTTTGGATTATCTTCTGTTCGAACAATAAGTAGTTTTAAGAAATGTCTTCTTCTGCGAACATAGATATCAATAGTAAAACTTTGGCGGTTTTCAAACTAAGGGATATAAAGTACTTAAGGCATTGGACCATGGTGACTTTGGTTGGCTATATAAAAGACGGGAGAGTTCGCTGTCCTTAAAATTATGGAATTGAAAAAATTGACCCAAAATTTAAGCTAAAATTAGTGACCTTGGTTTTTGCTAAGATGTCATACGACAAGAAAAAGTTTATATGATTCTGAGCCAAACTTTCTGTGGAACCCTCAATATGAGTGTCCAGAGATTACCAAAAAGGAGCCCTACATCTCTTCAAAGCAGATGTCTTGGCAATGGGAATTGCCCTGTTTGTAATGCTTAGCGACAAAATACCCGTTTCATTGTAATAGTGATACCTATCAAACAAATAAAGAGACGGGAAATCCAGACTTTGTTGAGACCCAATATGTAATAAATCGATGTAAACACGTAAAACGTTTGATTAGAAACATGTTAACTTACAAACACGACCAAAGGTTTGCCATTAAAGATGTTTTAAAGAGTAAATGGGTTAAGGAAAGGGATAAATGTGATAAATATATTAATATACTAATATTAGAATATATTAGAATATCAATATTACTGCAAATAAAGAGTTTTTTCAGAAATCCATTATTAATATTATTAGTAATAATTACATTCAATGAAATAAAAACTTTTCTCATAATTTAAAATAAACTTAATTTTTGAGGACAAATGTCTTCCAAATATTCATTTGATTTGACTCAGAATTTAACAAAAGATCTCTTTCTCTAAGGGTTTGGCTTTAGTTTGGATTAAGTTTCTAAGAATTTTCTTCCTCTCATTCTATTCTATTCAATAGAACGGTCGACCGGATGAGCGCTCAGCCATATTCTACTATTATCTTTTATTGTGTACATTTAGAGAGGAAGGGAGAGAGAGGGAGAGAGAGGGAGAGAGAGGGAGAGAGAGGGAGAGAGAGG
>JAQIXI010001278.1:0-14587 GCA_034700165.1 Galumnidae sp. Gr-Ori-00277 | reverse complement strand
TAAATTTATCTAGCACATTCTAGAATATTTCTTTAAACAAGAAAAAACTGATGAATTCGATTTATAAATAAAATATTTGGAGAACTTTTATCTTAGAATAAATCCATTGCTAAACAGACAACTTTTCCCACTAATAGTAGGTTTTT
The DNA here is from genome assembly GCA_034700165.1 of Galumnidae sp. Gr-Ori-00277. NCBI lineage: Eukaryota > Metazoa > Arthropoda > Arachnida > Sarcoptiformes > Galumnidae > Galumnidae sp. Gr-Ori-00277. The sequence goes on along the minus strand of JAQIXI010001278.1, from coordinate 14,441 downwards.
GCAAAAGAAACTTTCCAAGAACTTTCTGAGAAAATTTCTCGCAGAGATATTTCTCAATCTATACCAACTTAATTTTACTGGATTATCAATAGTTTGGCAAAAGTCGGAATTTATTTGCTTGATGAATTTCATTTTCAGGAAATTTGATCTAAAATTATGATTGAATTCTTTCATTTTTATTGAGAAAATAAATAATCAAATGTTAAAATATGCCTATCATTTGAATTTATCCATGGTCTATTTATACAACTACCATGATATTTTAAATTTATATTTTACCTTTATTCCTGTTATAAATATTGAGTCGCTATAACTTATAAGTTATTGGAGGGCTTAGTCTGAGTAAAAGTCACTAAAAATCAGTGAAATAGTTGACAAAAGAGTGGATTATTATTTACTTAATAATAGTCTTCAAAGTTAAACATATTTTGCATTATATTATCGATAAAATGATATTTAACACAAAACACGAATTATATTAAATTGTAGAAAATATTCTGAATAAATAACTCATGGTATTCAATAAATTCCAAGCAAATTTTTTTCACAAATATAGTGTCAGTGCACTTGGTTACCAAGAACGATAGTCAATATATATTGTTAAATAAAATTTTGACTCAAAAAAGTCGATAACCTCTGAAATAATCATTTAAAGTCGATTAAAATTTCGGAAAAATGATTCTCAGTATATGATTCAAACTTATTTTTAAAATGCAACTTACTAGGTACGTAGCAAGGTAATCGATATAATAAGAAAATCAATGCTCTAGTCATAAGCAAGTTATTACCAGTGGAATATAACCAAGATAAAATAATCTTTGACTGGAAGAGAAATCGATAAAGAGTAGCAATCATTAATAAAATAGACTTGGATAAATAAGTTATAAAGAAATATAAACATTAGGTTTATTTCATAAAAATTAATAATTAATCTTGGAGAATTCATAGGGGATTCATATACGAAACTATATAACAAAGTTAATAAAAACTTATAATTTATTAAAATTATTTAATTAATTTTCTTTGAATTAAAATTAAAATTAACTGATTTTGTCATAAAAAACATTTTTCGTGAAAATTTGGATAAATTTTAATATAAAATATATTAATAATAATAATAATAATAATAATTCGATTATTTGTCAAAAACTTCTTTAATAATTAAGGCTCTAATGAATTGTATAATAATATTAAACAAACAATAAGTTAAGTGAGTAAACAGATGTTGACTTTCATTAAAGTCTGACATTCATTGACTTAATATTTATATAAAACTAAAACTTTTATTAACACTAAACTAATAATTATTAAATGGAGAATATATTCAAAACTAATTCATTCAATGGTTGAGTCAAATACTCCATTACTTTGTATTAAAAATAAATAATTCATAATAAATCATCGAATAATTATATAAGTTCTATGATAAATAAACAAGCTAGTATTTTATCAAGCAAATTTGAGCAAGTAATTCTTATACTATATTTAACAAGTTCATTTTGAAAATTAAATAATAGATTGAAATAATGTTTTTAATGTTTTAAATCAATGATTAAATAATAATTATTTTTATTAAAATATTATTTTATTAATTTTATAATAACATACTTTTGGTTTAGATAGAAGTTATCAAGGTTAATTTATTATGAAAATAATTCATAAACAAGTAATATTTAAGTAGCTTAAATACTAAATGAATTGCTTTAAGTATCAAGCAACATTTTTATGAAGAATTTATTATTCATACTTAAAATATGGACTTTTTATATTATTTAATAATCAAGCAGAAACCAATAGCAACCTGATCAAAGTCCCTAACCATTTGTATAAAATAATGATAAAAGTGATAAAGGTTAATAATGCTATTAACCCTTGGCATTTTTCTATTTTTCAAAGTATCTCGTATAACTTATACCGCATAAGTTATGAAAATTTGTTTGATAATATCGGTTATTAACTGTATTCAAAATAAATGAATAGTTGAGTCAAACACTATTATATCCGGATATAAATAATTTATAAAATAAAAATATTCTAATATATAATAACTATTTTTGTATTTTATTCATCTTTTTATTATAAAAAAGTTTTTTCATCAAGCTCTTTATGAATAATTCTGATTAATAAGGATTTTATTCTTAATTTTTTAATGGATTTTAAATTAAAATTTTTAATGTTTTAATGAATGATAAATGAATTTTCATTAAAAATAAATGTCAAATACAGTCTTCTCCGTATATAAGTTGTATATTGGTATAAAAAATTGTATCCGGTTAAAACGAAATATGATTATATCAAGACTATTGTTAATTAAATTCTAAAAACATTATTTATTATAAGACTTTTCATAAATGATATAATCTTTTGAATGATTTTTTATTATTAAAATATTTGTTTACTTTTAATAATTTTTTAAATATCTTTAATATATTTAACGAATCAAACTTTAGTCAACTATTAACCCCTTTAATGACTTATTTCTTAATCACATTTTGAATGTAAGTTAAAGATCACAAAATATAAGTTAGGATTAAATCTCATGAATAACAGGACTCTAACCTTAAAAAATAAGAAAATAATAATTATATGAAAACATTGTATTTAAATTTTTTGAATAAATTTCTAAAAATATAAAGCTTTTCAAAAAAATTGAAATATAAGCGATTTATCCCAGCCTACACCTACACCTTGGTCAATTTCCAATTTATCAAATTGCAAAAGAACATGTAAGAGCAAGCACATTTGGGAATAAAAATTATGCAAGATAGAGGAACTTTGAGAAAGGGATTTGTTTCTAAATGGCTTTAAGACTGTGTGGGCAGAGAGAAAGAGAAGAGTGAGAGAGAGAGAGAGAGAGAGAGAGAGAGAGAGAGAGAGAGAGAGAGAGAGATTGCGTGCGTGAGTGTGAGTGTGAGTGTGAGTGTGAGTGAGTGAGTGAGTGAATGAGTGAGTCAGTGAGTGAGTCAGTGAGTGAGTCAGTGAGTGAGTCCGTGAGTGAGAGAGAGGAGAGGGGAGTGAGTGAGTGGGAGAAAGGGAGAGTTTACACATGAAAGGAAAACTCCAATTTTATAGGAAACTATTTTTGTGTTAAATTTTTTTAGTGAAGAATTTCTATTATTAATGGGACTAAAATTCTAGTCTTTTATTAAAATTGTCGATCAATTCTCCAGTTATTTATCACTAGAATATTGTCAGTAAATGTTTCGGATGAATCATATCTTTTCATTGCAATCGATTTAAAGGAAGAGTTCATTCGCTTTCAAATCGAGAATCGATTCAAAACAATAAACCGATAAAAACAATGTCTTTAATAAACATTAAATACAAAAAGCATTTGAATGAATGAATGGCTGTTGAGGTAAACATACGACTCGGCCCTAACTGTTGTGGCGGTGACTGAGCGCCAGAATCTAGAATATTATTATTATTATTCTGCGCTGTCAGTGCGCACATATTATTCTGTGCCTTCATTTAGGAAACAACGAAGCTTTATAAGAGAGGACTCACTGTAGAGGACAGGAACAGTCTGATAAGACTTACCAGATCAGTACAGTGCAGTGCACAGCTCTATCAAACTATGCCAACAGAACGTACAAAACGATCGATGCGCCAACCAATTACTTTGTGCTGTGCCAGTGTTGTCGGCCACCAACCACTCAAATAAACACAACACTAGACTTAAGGACACACACATTGCCTCAGTTGTTCTCTTATGCAAAGGGATAGCTGTCCGCCAAAAGGATCGCACAATTATTCTGCTAAAGACAGTGCAATATTCTGAGCGCCAATTCTCTCTCAAATCAACTTTTCTCTCGAGAAAAGAACAAAAATCTTAAGCCTCTCATGTATTTCGTGACATTCGATGATATTCTGATACCTGTGCTCTACTTTTAAGTGTAATCATCGCAACAGAAGAAAACATGAATTAATGAAACAAAACTCATCACTGAATTCATTGTAAGTAATATTAACTCATTTCTTACATAATATCTCTTTTATATAATTGTCTGAACACTTAGAATTTCCATTCAATTATGGAGTGCTAACTCTTTTTAAGATATAAAAGTAGTATATTATCATATGATCATGGTTAAAATTCTTGATTAACTTTGATTCTTGGCTCAAATTCATAATTATTTCATTTCTGTTTCGAATCCAATATTTTTTTATTTTAAAAAAATAAAGAAAAGAAAAGAAAAGAAAAGAATAAAATATTTTCTTAAGAAAATACTCCGAAATAAATAAATCAAAAGAAAAACTGCATTTATTTTTCAACTAATGTTTGCAAATCATAGGAACAAACAATTTATTAATACTTTGATATTCAGTAAATAAATCTTTTCTTTGCCTCTAATATGGGTCCGCAAAAAAACAGAAAAAAAACATTACTTTTTCAGAGATATATCTTAAATTTTTTCACTCAAATATTTACATCCAGTGCTATACCAATATAGAGCGCACGGGTTGTAAAGAGAATGGTGTTTATAAAAGGATAAATATATCTTAATAAAAATCTTGGTCTCCATTAGCCCTGAATGTGTACGTGAACTGCATCAGCAAGCACATATTTATTTATACTGTGTTAGATATTCTGTCCAATGAGTGGTATTTCAATATTTCCTTTCCGGCAATAAATAGTTGTTTTTAATAAACAAAAAAAAAGAATTGTTTTAAAGAAGAAAAAGGGAATCAAAGAAATAAAAAGACAGAAATCAAACCTAATTTTATATTCACTTTTATATTAAACATATTTTCTAACATTCATTCAATGGTTGCCATTGGATTCAAATGGATTCCGATTATATCATACCTAAACTTGGGGTTAGTTTTCACTTTAATTTATATGTAAATTTATATTCCACAAGAATGAACAAGCAAAACTAAGCAACACATTGTTTTCTTATATAGATTTGTTCTTTTTTTGGATAGATACATTTTTTGATTAGTATTAGCAAGGGGAAACCATATTTTAATTAATGACTAATCTATTTTGATTAATTCGTGGAATTCAAACAAACTTGTTCCATTTAAATGGAATTAATTTATTCAAATCTAATCAAAATCGTTTCTTTCATAAGTCAATAACCCTGATATGATTGTAATTTATCAAGGGAATTTCATTTATATGCTTGATTGACTAATAAATAGGTTTATCAGAGAATTATTGGGAAATAAGTCAAAAGATTTGTCCAATAAATAAATGTATGGCCGGAGAGAATAAAATAGAATAATTTCTCCTGGAAGCCATTGAAAAATCTCCAGGGTACAATTTTGAAAGAATCCATAAATTGTAATTTAAATTATTTAAATGGAATATTTTTTCCTAAACTATAAACAATAACCTATGAGAATAGGCAAGGTAATTTGTTTTCTTTACTTTATTAAATGAAAATCTTTTAAAAGAATAATACCTTTCACTGATTGACAGCAATATTTTCCACTCCATTTAATGAACCTTAAAGAACCTTGTAGAGTATTCACACATTGAGTATTGAATAAATGGTGCATGCATAAAATTTCCTGGATCAATCTTTAACAATACGGAACATGCCATTAGTCTTTGAATGGTGTGAATCTTAAAAGTTCTTGGTATTATTTTCATGGTCTTTTAGTCATGTTTAACAAGAATTTTTTTTTCTCTCAATATTTTACATAAAAGAAGAAAAAAGTTAGAGAAATGCACTTTTGTTTAGCTCCGGGTCATAAGAAAATTGCATTTTCTTTCCAACTCTCAATAATTTCGTAGTAAAGAAACAGTGGTTTTGTTTTTCGCTTTTTTTCTCTCTTTTCCGAACAGAAAATCATTTTAATCCAATTTCTTGAATTATCTTTACTTTCATAGGAAACAATAGAGAGGAACAGAATATATACGCTTAACTACAGATTATATGAAAAATGATAACAACGTTTTGCCAAAACGAAAATAAATTAAACCCAATATTTCCAATTAAGTGCTCTTAAATTTGATCAAAACCTACGAAAAAACATAATTCTTTTATTTCATTCATTGAAAGGACTATTAATTGTTTTCTATTGTATTTCATTCATCTCTTCATAAAAAAAGGCGAAAATAAATAACAAAAGAAATCAATTTTTTTTGTGTGTTTTTATTGAGGAAATTAACTCAATTAAAGCGATAATAAATATGTTTTAAGAACAAACACTTTATATTTCAGTATTTAAGAAGAATAACAATCAAGAATTACAATTGATCTAGTTAGTAACTTAACTTAACATGGCTTATATAATATAAGCCATTGAATTTTCACTACAATATTAATGGAAAATCGGGAAAAATGTGAGAATTTCACCAGATTTTAGTCAAAAAATTCAATCCGGATTGAGTTTAAGCCTGTTGGTCATTCTAAGCTAGATCATTTTGAGCTTGCATATATCAGTAAATATTGTGTAAACATTCAGGAAATATATATATTATAAAAATACATAAATAAGTTAAAAGTGTTCTCCAAAAGTCAACAAATTGGATGATTAATGTTAGGAAAGGGAGAAAAAAATGGACAGAATATATGGGAACCGTTAATAATACTCTAATGATATGTATGTATGATATCATTGAACCCGCATTTAGTGCTCATAACATACTTTCCATATCTGATTGTCCAAAGAATTATCAGTCAAACAACTGAACTCAAATACTATAGAAACGATAATATCAGTGAAAATAATTGACTGTTATTTGTCTCTAATAACTGAACGACAGATAAATGTCTGATAATATTCTCAAAGAAGAAAAAAAAATGGAAAACAAAAATTAATCATTACTTCAGACTTTTATATGAAAGTCAATTTTGTTTAATAAGTGTAACGCCCTTTAGCTCAGAGTTAAAAACCTTACTTTACTTATAATGTAATTTCGTTTCATCTTATTTATGAAAAATCGAAACTCTAATAAACTAAACCTATTCGACAGAAAAATGCACAGAATATTCACATTTTGTAGTTTATTCGTCTCAGACTTAATATAATGTTGCAATAAATGATCAAGCTCGCCCACTTAGTTACTTTTTTTTGTTTCAGTTAATTTAATTATTTTATCAAGGTTAGTTTTATTTATAAGGTTTTTTCAGTTCTACGAACTTTAGTTCGAACTATAATTCCATGTTATTTTTAACAAGGTAAATACTTCTAGAATATTCTAGTTAATTAAAGAATGTACGACCTTGCTTATTGCTTTGCACTGATGTGACAAAATCGATATAACAAAAAGAGAGCACAGCCTCTGATACGGGTATTCATTGCAAAAGTATTTGATCACAAACTGATAAAATCGTTTATTCTGTGTTTCGGTCAACAGAAAGAGTGCGGAGAAAATCTTAATTAGAGTCGGATTTGTTGGTTATCTTGGGATTAGTGATAGACGTCTTAATGAGATCATTGTTCAATTATTTCATTATGGATGAGCTTGGTGAACCATTGAACTGTGTCCAATAAATTTTTCAGGGATCAGCAAGAACAATTAATTTTGGTCAATTTTGTCATGCTTACTATAATTTTTTAATAGAAAACACATAATCTTACCAAGCTTATTTTTTTCTCTTGAAATCTTGTTGCTAAGTAACCTTGTTATTCTTATAAATTATAAAGTTATCTATGGATTTAAACTAATATATAGTATTACTAATGAAAAAAAGAGCTCAAATTCTGGTGAATATGATATAATCAGAAACATTTTATTTATTTATTTAAGAATTTTTAATCAAAACTTTTAAATCCTTTAAAAATTGTGTTTTTGAAAAAACTCTTCTGACTTTAGAAGTGTGTGTTTCCACTCCCTTTTGCAGCTCTTTTTTTTGAAAAAAAAAACGGAACAAAATTAATCCAAAATAAATTCTTTAAGACATTTCTTCGTACTCTTCACTCAAAACACACGAAAAGATTTCTCTTTTCTTGAGAAGAGAGAAATTTTCTTAATATTACTGATTTTAAATTTGAGGCTATATTCTGTCCAAAATTATATTAAAAGGAATTCCTAACAGAGAATTTAGTGAACCATAAAAAAGCTCTCTCTCTCTCTCTCTCTCTCTCTCCCTCTCTCTCTCTCTCTCCCTCTCCCTCTCCCTCTCCCTCTCCCTCTCTCCACATTCGCTCACTTTTTTTCTCCAAAACTGTAATACAAAATGAAAACATTGAAAACTCTAATAAAATGTTATTAGAAGTCGTTTTGGCACTAAAAATACAATACTTTTTTCTTGAATAAATGATGGAATGACCAAAGGGATAACCAAAGGGGGTGGCACTCAACTTCTTTGTTTGAGACTCACAAGAGTTTTTGCAGTGTACTAGATCGTTTAATTTTAAATATTTAGTGCAAACAACATCATTTTTTGATTAATTATTATGTTATTAAATAATTAAATTAGCAAGATAATATTAACAACTTTTCCTGTAATGTTTCTTCTATTAGAGTTTTTAATTAAAATTTTCATTAATTAATTAGATTTCGTGGAAAATGTTTACTAATTGGAAATTTTTGTCGAGGAAATACCCGTTGGCTTCGACCCTATCTGTTGTTCCTTCGCTTCAATAATTAGACTTTTTTTCATTAACGCAAGTGTTTTATTGTTTGCCATTTGAAGCACAGAATAAGCGACACTTCTCTTTAACATGAATTCTGGTGTCTCTTAATGTAAATGTTTTCTATTGACTGAAAACTTATTAATTTCGGCGCTAATTATTTGACTGAAAATTGTTTTTATATCAGAGATGTCTTATTACTTCTCAAATCACAAAATAAGCATGCACAATTCTATTTTGCATTTTATTCATATTTTTAACAAGGTGGAGATAATATATTTTTGATCTTTCAAATTTAAATATATTCATATATTTATGACGAATGTTTAGATTAAATAAGAACAAATTGCAACAGGCTCTTTTTAAACTTAATTTAAATTGTAAAATAAATTACCATGAGCATCTTTGATCTTCAAATTAAATGAGTATAAAAACCTTCTCCCTGGTGATAACTTAAATGTATAAATATAAAAGAGATAGCTTAAATTTCAAAACAAAAAAATAATAAAAAATATTAAGATTATTCTGACCTATATGTGCAAGAGCTAATATTTACAAGAACAAATAATGTATGCTAGAAAAATAAAAAGCTAGAACATTTCTTATTTGATAAATATATTAAGAATGAATAGGAAGTTGGAAGGAAATGTGCATGAATAAATTTAATTTTTCAAGAAATATTTGGTTGATTTATTTCTCGAGAAATATCTACCAAGATATTGACCATGCTCTTCTGACACTCCATTAGTTATAAATTCATCCATATATTCATTTCAAAGTAAATTTCATAGAATATATTCTTTTTGATCACAAAAAAAGAATATTATTAATAAATGAAAAAAACCAATGCATTTGTTATTTATAATCTTGATACTATATTTTTCCCTATTGAAGAAATTCCCGGCTGATTTCAAATTCATTATACACCCAATGAATATACTTTGCATCAAATATTTCGTGACTTTTCCATCAAAAAAACGAAATACCATTTTCTCTAACATTGAATGAATAAAAAAAATATTTTGTGAATTAAATAATATTTTCGTTTCAATTCTATTCTCTATTCAATCAAAACACGAAAATCAAAATCAAACTTATATTTCAACAAAAATAACTATAGAATACACACAGAAAATGGTCAGGGTGGAGTTTATGGCTATTATGTTTAACTAGGGCAGAACAAATCCAATTAACTTGTTCCATTTAAAAAAAGAAATTCTTTTCTACAAAATTTAATTTGCACTCATGATTTTCATTAAAGAAACATGGTGATTATAACCTTGTAAATGGCAAACCTGGCTAAACCTATTTAACAATAAATGTGTTCGCAGTGAATGTAATACAAACAAATCAAATAAGAATTTCTCTCCGATGATATTAAAAGATATTTTTAACATTTTTTCAATGAATAATAAATTCAATACAAGAATATATGCATTAATTTTGTATAAAATAAAACTCAGAGTCACTGACGGAAAGGGAGAAAAAATAGTCCGACAGTAATAAAATTGACTAAAAAAGACAAATAAATGAGAGAACAAAATATTACAAAAAAAATAAATTAGTTTTGAATTTACTTAAAACAAATCAAAGGAAAAGCTTATTAAGAAAAAAATGGTTATTTAGTAGTAAAATGTATTACTTTTTCCAATACGACTCTTCCTTTCAAAGTATGTCCTCTTATTTTATTAGAATAAATCCGATAAAAAATATATATAAATATTGAAATACTATAATAAAAGCGAATCTCAAAAATATATTTTGTATTTTATATTCACTAAATTATATAAATATAAAAACAGGAATTACTAATAAAACTGTAAATTCTTTTTGTAAAATTTGTTTATATTAAAAAAATAAGCTTGTTTATAATATCTAACAAGCATAATTTTCTACAAAGAAATCCACTTAAAAACTGATTTATACTTCTTTTTCATAAAAGTTTTCGTTTCAATGGTTTTATGTTTATTATATATCTTTTAATTCTCTCTCTCTCTCTCTCTCTCTCTCTCTCCCTCCCTCTCTCTCTCTCCGTTCTCTCCCTATTTCTCTCTCCTCTAATCTCTTTTGCAAAAATATTTTGTTCGAATAATTTGTTCGTAAGTCTGAAATAATCTGCAATTTATTTGAATGTCTGCAACAGTACTCTAATGAACGGCTCTTTTATACATAACGAGGAACTCAAGATATCAGTGATGTCCAGACAAATCTTTTTAATTCTTTTAGTTAAATGAAAGTTGAGTAAACATTATACCCTTGATAAACATTTCATTTATTGCAACTTTAACGGCTAATATTGGTACAAGAACAATTGCAGCTAAAGTTTCCTGTTGATCAATCTTGAACATTTCTAGTTGCCACTAAATATAATGTCCAAGATGACTTTAGATTATAACCAAATAAACAGCTAAACATATCTGCGTTAGTCTTCAATCCAATTATTATCGTTAATAAGAAATGTATTCCGAGTGACCGCTCCCTGTGTTGTGCTCTCTTCTACTTATCTATTGCTGAGGTTTCCATTTATGCTGTTCACGAGTCCACTGGGATTTCATATATGATTATTTCCGTCTTTCCTAAGTTAGTCATGAAAACAGTTGAATAGCAAGCTAATTTATTGGAATTAATTCTAACAACATTCAAATCAGGTTTAGTCCTTTTTTTGGGGCACAGAATAACTTGATTTTATGCGGCAATAATTCCAAAAAAGTCGGCTGTAATTCCTTTTGATAATATAATTATTACATCTAGGTCTAGTTTACTCTTGTTTTTTTAATCTAGCACAAATAATTCAAAGATCAATAATAAAGAACATGAAAAATGATTAAATATTGATTTTGAAAAGAAACTAGCAAAGATTTAATATCTCAATTTAATCTAAGGAGTGGTTCTTTAATGTTTTTTAGCTAGTAGAATTTTTCTTGGACATCATTTGATATCATTAATCTCCAAGGAACAATAGAAAGCTTAATTTTACAAGTTAATTTTTCAAAATGTCTAAAATTATTTTTTTTCCGAGAAATATAAGAATAAAACGTCAAAAATTTATAAACCTGGCAAGATCATTAATTATAAATGCTGGCCTAGTTTAAAATCAAACCTAAAACAACTTTTATATCTTGGAAAAACATGCAGGTTAAAATTTTTTTGGACATTTATGACAAGATTCAATTACGACAAAAGAGATCTGTCGTCAATCGTTTGATAACAATTGAGGAAAAGATAAAAAATATTATATTTTGTCAATTGATTGACACCTCGAGTGTTGACTACACTTTCCTTGAATTCAGAAGTCATATAAAAAAAGTGTTCCAAAGATTTTCAACACTTCATTGAAGTCAGAAATATCTGATCCGAAAAGAATTTTTTGGTTTAAAGAAAATCAATTCTCAAATACTCTCTCTTTTATTATAACGATCTCTAAAATGATGAGATATTTGATACTCACATCCAATGGAAACGATGGAAAGCCATTCATTATATGACTCCAACTTTAGAAATACATGAGCTTTGATGGCAACTCATATTATTGGAGAGAATACTAATAAAAATAGGGCTCAGAATACATCCCGTCATTCATGTGGTTTGCAATAGTTATAATATTCTTAGACATTTTGTCGACGGATATGTGTTTGGCACTGAAATTGGAAGACATTTAAAGTGCTGTTAAAAGGAGTTAAAGTGCGTTATAAGTGAAGAGAAAGAAATATTCTCTCTCTCTCTCTCTCTCTCTCTCTCTCTCTCTCTCTCTCTCTCTCTCTCTCTCTCTCTCCTCATTCTTCTCTCACTATGAGATGCTTTGGAACAGAAGAAGGAAATACTAAAAATAGATTTAATATAAAGAAGAGAATGAAATACTTGTTTTGTTCATATATTTCAAATTTTTGTGATTATCTCTTGTATTGCATTTCTGGCGTCAAAAGTATGCCTTCGAGTATCCATTTTTTTTTTAGTTTTTCAAGAATTACTACTTCAAAATATGAGCTTATCATGTGTATAGCACCTTTCATATTTTGTGCTTAAATCTATTCTAAACGTGGAAATCATAATAATGTTTACCAGTTGTGTGGATAAACCCATACACACCTCCTTTTCCCACATTTTGCAAATTTCCATTTATTTATCAGTTTAGGAGAGAAAAGCCTTTAATGCAGTTCTTTGGCTCAGAATAATTGTGGGAATACATAATCACATTCTAATAATGTGATGGAGAAAAAGGAGGAACGCATTAAAGCACAGAATAAGACCTCATTTTAATAATTACTTGAAAACATTGCTTAACACTGGAATGAAATTTATGCGTAAAATATAATTCATTTAAATATTGTCGAGAAAAATGTATTTGTGATACATTTTTGACTGAACGCATGACTGACTCAGAATGAGAAACGAGACTCTAATCTATCATCAATACTATCATTAAATACGGAACAACACATATCTCTTCACTAATAATAATAACGGCATTGAATACAGAGTTCTTCAAATAAAGGCTTTTCTTATAAACACTTTTATGTGAAACTAAACTTTCATTCATTTATTCGTTTATTCAGTCATTCAATCAAAATATTAGTTATAATTTTGGCCAAACAGACCAATACTTCAATGAACAGCATTAAATGCTAACCATAGCCAAGATTAGATCTTATTTATCATGATAAATTATATAAATTTTAAAGGTTCATCAATATTTTCCTTATCTTAAAATTAGAAAAAAATTATTTTTTCAGAATTTTTTCCAAGATTAATAACCTTGTTAAACCATTTTGATATTAAATTAATTTTATCTTGGTAGTTTAATATACGTTTAATGTATTTAAGGAAATATATCACAAAACATATTCTGAAAAAATTCATTTAATTCAATTTAACAATAGTTTATGATCTTGGTCATTGAGCACTGCATAATGTTATTATTATTTCAGAAGAAAAGGCTATTATATAATCGTTAGAGAAGTGATTCAATAAAAGTTATGCATCGATTCATTGAATACGTTATCAGCTCTAATACTCAACATATCGTATTGTCTCAATGATTATTACCAAGGCTATTATTTTCAGTCCATTTTGATTTAAGAGATTCTATTATTTTCTGGGCCATAGATTTTAGACACAAATAGAGAAAAAGGCAGTCATTTATTGAATGAACTGAAAGCCAAAAACTCATCCAAACATAAAAAAAGACAACGAAAGTCATACACAAAAAAATCAAAGAAAACAGTAATTGGAGTGAAAACAAAAACAAAAGCAAAAATGCATTAAAACTTTGTTCCAATTGTTAGGAAAAGTTGAGAAAAACACTATATTTATGTCTTAATACGAGATATTTCTTTGAAAGTATTAGTATATATAAAAAATAAAATTGATGGGGAATGTGATCGGGGTCTTAATTTAACTCAAGAATTAATCCCTAATCACAGACTTCAAAGATTAAGCTCTCCTTAAATTTAATCCCAAATAAAGTTAAAAGAATAAAACCTAAAGACTTTATTTACAAAGATATTATAAAATAAAATCTAGCACAATCATCTTTTCAAAAGAATTTTAAAAAAAATAAAAAGTTGATTAAAGAATCCATAGGAATGAAAAATTAGATAGATAACATAATTTAATTTATGTAAATACTAATCAATAACTGAAAAATCGAATTAACTCTTCTTTATATTATTTTAGTCTTAAAAAAAACGTTGAAATAGTTTTAATCTTCTTTCAATCCTTAAAATCTTATGTGAACAAGCAATATTTAAAAATGAATTACAATTTTATCCCTTTTTGACATAATATCTCTGAGAATATATTAGAAAATGTAATAAAAAGCACAAAAAGTTAACTAATAACTATATGTTACGTTCCTAACATCTAGTATAAATAAATAGTTTCACCCATCTAATCCACAAGCACGAGAG
>JAQIXI010001277.1:0-14595 GCA_034700165.1 Galumnidae sp. Gr-Ori-00277 | reverse complement strand
ATTCCGGAATACCCCCCTTTCGCCATCCCTGCTAATATCTCAACCAATTAAAGAAAATATGGGTAAAATATTTGGAATCTTTGTAGGTTTTAATGTCCATTATAACACGATATTATAGACACCCACTCAAGGATAAGGGTTTATAAGTTATAAATTATAACAAAATTAATAAAGTGTTCACAGGAAAGGGTTCAGAGGAAATCATTTATATAAAAAAATACAAAAATATTAAAATTTTTGTTTATGTCTACTATATATTAATTATTGTCTTTCAATTAATTCTTTATTAATAACGAGATTTCACTTTATTTTTACAAAATTCCTATTAAATATTGGCTAAACTTTCAGAAAAGTCTATCGATAATTAAAAAAGTGTTAAACTCAACACAAAAATAATTTCTTATCAAAAATATGTTTCAAACAAAAGAATTTTAATCGTTTTCAGACAAAATCTAAATATTTATATAAAAGAATTGCATTAATATTACAATGATTTCCATTTTATAATAAACTTTAAATGAAAATTATTTGAAAAATCTGTTTAATATTATTAATTAGTTATAAATATAATATTTTTATCAAATTTTAGATTCAGTTTATATTAAAATAAAAGAATTTCATATAAATTCTGACAAAATATTAAATAAAAGCAATTTTCAAGTTTATAAACAAATGATGAGATGTTCACCAAATTTGTTTAGACTTATAGTGACTTAAGAGGGAAAGAATGAAAGAATTTATTAAATTTATTGCGTAAATGTAGTGAAAAATTTAAATTCTTAACTAAATTTGAAATAAAATACACGAAAAGCAAAACTAATTTAATTCTAAAAACTAAATGAAAAGAAATGAAAAGTGAATACCTGTTGTCTTCATAGGGAAGAATATCACGAAATCTGTTTCTGTAGATGTTTTCAGGTAAGAGAGCGGTCGTAAACTTAGCCGTTGGGTTCATTCGCGGCAATAAATCAAATTCTCTGATAAATTCCGGATCACTTAGTGTTTCCTCGAGAGCTGAAACTCTACGATCTTTGTTTGGTTCGAAATTGATTTCGATTTTATTTTCATTCTTCTTAACCAAATAGGAACCGATTGTAGACGTTATGTCACTTCCGTTGGAATTTTTAATGTCTCCATTGTTTCCAATATTTTGCGAATTATTTGTAGAAATTTGTGTCGTCACTAATCGCGATGGAATGGCTTCTGGAGTTGGATTGTTGTGATTACTGATGACAGAAGACTGTTGTTGTTGTCTTTGAGACAATTGCGATAAATTGTAAACGTTTTGAACATTTGAAGATCGACTCAAATGATTAGAGTTTTGAGAGGTATTCGGTATATGAAGAGCGTGTGATTGCAATAACTTATCGACTGATGACTGCATTATATTCGATGAATTCAAATGTTGTGGCATTGGATTGATTTTTGTTGAATACGCTGTCATTAAAGGAATGTTTGCAATATTGGGTTCCGAACCACTGCTCGCTTGAGTTCGAATTTGATTCTGGTTTAAGGCAATCATTGGTTCAATTATACGATTCAGTTGAGAACAAACTATTGGCTGATAACTTAAGTCGGGGACACTATTAAAACCATACGGCGGGGGAAGTCTTTGATTGTTGATTAAGTAAAGTAAGTGATGGTTATTCGCCAAATGCGAACACTTGTCCTCATATTTAATCTCATTGTTTGCGATATTCAGTGAATTCAATTCCGGAGTACTACAGGTTATGATACCTGATGTCAATGCATGGATTCTCATAGGACTACTCAATGAGTGTTCTAAAGGCAACAAATTCTGTGTTGGAGGCAGTGATGAGCGAACGCCAGACTTGTTATTGAGTCCCGTTTTATCAATTTCTAAATTTGATAAATCGCTGTAATTCTTATACTGCGCGTACGGCTGTTGTGGGCAGAAATGACGAATAGAAGAGGCAGAGGTTGAAGTGGATGACATGACGAAACCATTTCGAGTGTAATTGTTTGCCAGTGGATGACTAGAGGCAATACAAGAGCCGATATTACCCATACTTATGCTCAGATTTCCATATTTTTGACGAATAAACGTTTCATAATCGGGCGGCGGTTTGTATGGCGGCAAAAGAAGTCGGCGCTGTTCGTAATTTAACTCAGTTTCACACTGAGGTTCAGTAGTAGCCCAGGATGGCTGATGGTGTACCTGCACTGTTGTAATGTTTGAAACATTAGTCATATTGTTGTGACCCTCCGAAGTCTGAACTGGAATGTCGTTATTATCAACAAAACTGACGTGAATTTGATGTAAATCTGTTGTTTCAGTGGAAGAACGGTTTCGATATGTATTTTCAGAACTATTATATAATTGACGAACAATTGAATCAGTGGTCAAATCCCTCTGATTGGGAGCAACACTAGACTCACGATTGTGTTGCGATCGATCGGTACTAATGTTATGATTGTTAATATTTTCGATATAGAGATCTACAGTTTGTAAAGTTTGTGGTAATGCAGTAATACTTCCTTTAGATATGGTGTGCGCCGCTATATCTGTAGTGCTATTGATTGGAGTAATGTTTGGCTGATTTTGATTTAAACTATTTGTTCCGTTAGTATTATTGTTCAGTTGAGAGACTTCTTGTTTGCTTTGATCCGATTGTTGAGAGTCGGTGTCGACACTATTGCGCAAACCTTTCATGAAATACTGGTGCTGTTCGACGCATGTCTTCCACACACAACTCGCGTAATCGCTATCGAAAGTCGAATAATTCTTTCGAAGTCCGTCAGGATTTCGTTCAATTGTGAACACTTTCTTCTGATGAATCAGATTTGCGATGTCTGTCCACCGAAATATTTCTTGTTTATGAGAATTGGTGTGAACCACAAAAATGCCTTTAAGAGTTACCCCCAGACACACATCAGCGCCAGTATCACTATCTTTGGCGGGAAAGCCCTCCTGACCGATACCGTCCAACTGTTGAGCTTCACTTATATAATAGATTTCAGCGACATTTGGTGGCACTCCCTGTAGTTTTCGGTAGGCATTGATAACACATTCCATATGCAAGTCTTGCGCCACTTTATTGTTGCTAATCATAGAACGGGGAAAGAGTGCAAAATTGTTCAGATATTCTGCGGTATGTCTTTCAGGGTTAAAGTCACCGAACTCTGCCTGAAGACTAAAACTGGCCAAAAGGACGGCTTCGTCGCGATCGCACTGAAGTCTGCCCTCAATGACCAGAAGTTTCATCGAACAGAAGTAGTGATAGCGCGACACTTCATCTGACAAGAAGTGTAAATTCGGTACAAAATACTGAAGTCGAAGATATAGACGCGATTCCAAAGAATGTTTGTCTAATTGTTTCTTCAAAGTCTTCGAGAGATCAACCCATTGATGGACTCCTCGTTTCGATTTGAAGAGAAGTCCGAAATACTCTGACTGTTGTATATTAAGTCTCTGACAAACATTGTTTAGACACTCGCGACCAATACTTGTGGCCAAAAGAGTGCATTCTATCGGTTCATTCGTTAGAATCTCAATGGGAATAACAAACAGGTCTTTGTTGGCGACGTTATACTGTTGCGAACGTTTCCCTAATCGCAACCGAAACGGCATTTTCCCACTCAAGCTATCACTCAATCATTTCCTTTAAAATTGTTCCGAATTAGACCTAAAGTACTAAAAATTAATTTCAAGTTTTTTCTTAAATAACTGTAAATTTAATTCGAAATTTTCTAATTCTTTGCAAAAACGAAAAATTAAACCTTTTTTTGGAAATAAAAAAAAACTTTTAAAGAAATTGTTTGAAATATTGGATTCCAGAGAAGTGGTTGTGTGGAGAGATGTGGAGAGAAGTGGCGATCATATCGTCGACTCTAAAATCTAATGCATTCGCGAAACCAAATCTCAAAACATTTGAGCAAAACTTGATTTTACGAATAAACTAATCCTCGAATACTTGAATTCAAGTCATAATAACAACGAATAGATTCGGAATATAATTCATTTGAATTCAATTCTAAATCATTTAAATTCAGTTTTTGATGAATAAATTTTTGGTCTGAAATTCATTGAAATATTGAGCAAAGATTGTGAGCGTAAGTCATAACTCAAAAGAACAACAAAATTGTATTCACTTTAGATATTCTAAAAATAATCATAAAATCTATTCATATATTAATACATAATTTGTCCGAATATTTAGTAATTAATATATAAAACAAATTTTGATTAAAATTTGAGTAAAGAAACAAAAGTTTTACAAAAAGAATAAAAAAGATTTAAGGATAGACTGAGACTGAGATTCACCAAAATTGAGGAAACGATATACGACTCGCACTCGAGTTTGGATACGAAGAGAATATTTTTGATCTGAACTTTGATTTCATTAACAAAATAAATGTTTATTGAATTGCGATAAAACAACAAACAATTCCTTAGATATGATTTTCATTAAAATTTAGATTTAATTTTGTTTAAAATTAATTCAATTCAATAGAAATGATCGCAAAAATGGTATCTTTCAATAAGAAAAGAGACAATAGTTTTGGGTTGAAATCAATGGTTTAGTATTGAGTGCTTACAGAGAGAGCACTGAAACGTTTGTGAATTGAATCTCATTTTTTCTCAATTCACACATAAGAGTAACTACTCTTCAATTGATTGCAACCAAAACTCTGATAATTAGCGCACAATTAGACTAATTCTGATGAGAGTGAGACCAAAGACAATGTTTAGGATGACTTTCGGACAAATTAAATGAATAAATCGGAAGATATAAAATCATAAATAAATAATAGTTATGTGTAATGTGTTTGTAATTTAGGGTCAAAAACATGGCCGCAAACAGACTGTTGTGCTCTTCTACTCGCACTTTAATCCAATTATTTCATTAATTATGACAATTATCGGTCAAATTTCTTTACATATCTTTAGATTAGACATCACTCTAAATAAAAAGCCGAAACTCACCGGCGATCCAACCCTTTTAGTGACCAAAACAGCCCAGAGTTTGATCGGAGACAGTTTGACAATGCGTTTGGAATGAGAACAAAATCAAATTAATTCACTAATTATTATATGAATTGCATTCAATCCTATATAGAATTGAAGAGCGATTGTCAGCCGATATGTTGGGTACAAAACATGTGTCAAATCAATTGATTTAATGAATTAATTTAACGATTAATTGTGAGACCAAAACACAAATCTCACGAAACGAGTGCTGGAAAAGAGATTTTTGGTGTCGAGACTCTGTTTGAGTCCACACAGAGTTCGCGTCTCTCATATAAATAGTGAGCTCTGAGTTCAGTCCAAACACTTCTACACAACTCGTTGTCAAAGCATTCAGTTTTGAGTTTACGTTTGTTTTTAACGCTTTAGCGCTAAAACTATTCAATTGAATTTTCAATTCATTTCATTTGTCTCTCAATTCTTTGACACAAATAATCATAACTAAAATGAGTGATTCCGCCACCGCTTCCGCGCCGACCCCAACCACTCCCACTAAAGCGGCCAAAAAGAAGGCAACCAAAACGGCCTCTTCGGGCGCCAAGAAATCTAAGGCGCCTTCAAATCACCCGAAATACGTGGATATGGCCATCAGTGCCATCAAATCTCTGAAAGAACGCAACGGTTCCTCTCGTCAGGCGCTCCACAAGTAATGATCTCTTCTTTTATTAAACTTTTTTTTTAAAAAAAACTGAAAAACAAAAGTTTCGAAAACTTTTCAAAAGTTTTTATTCTTTTGAAAAATGAATTCTTTTCTAATAATTGTTATATTTGTCTGATTTTTTGTCTTTTAGATACATTTTAGCGCATTTCAATGTAGGACACGACCCAAAAGCAGTCAATTCTCATCTGAAGCAGGCATTGAAAAGAGGTGTAGCTTCGGGTCAGTTGAAGCACGTGAAGGGTCAGGGGGCCAGTGGTTCATTCAAATTGGCCGATACTGTTGTCAAACCGAAAGCTCCGGCGGCTAAGAAACCAAAGGCTGCCGCTCCCAAACCCAAGGGTGACCCAAAGAAGCCGAAAAAGGCGGCCACTCCTAAAGCGAAAAAAGCGGTGACTCCGAAAAAGGCGGCCGCAAAGCCGAAGAAAGGGGCGAAAAAGGCCGCCCCCACTGCCGCCGCTGCGGCACCCGTTGCAGCCGCGCCACCAAAAGCTGCCTCTCCTAAGAAGGAGAAAAAGGCAAAGAAGCAAAAGACTCCCTCAAAGCCTAAACCAAAGGCAGTGAAGAAGACTCCGGCAAAAAAGGCGGCCAAAGCGTCCACTCCTAAGAAGAAGGCGGCGCCCAAAAAATCCAAGAAATAAATTTATGAAATTATGTTATCATTCATCAACTCATCCCTCATTTGGTCCATCGTTTCATCGAATGTTCATCAAAAGCATTACATCAACACATCATTGACTCATCAAATGTTCGACCGGTTGTCACAAACACTTCATTTGGATTTTCATGATTTCATTCGACAATAAATAACATTTAACTTACATTTCAATTACTTTTAGCATTAAAACCATTATTTAATGTAAATTAATTTTTCAGATATTCTTAGAATTTAATTTATGAAAAGAAAACCAATATTTTTGGTTCAAAAGGTCTAAAATAATGCAAAACTGTATTATAAATCATCACTTAATTTGTCTTTTTTTTAGAATTCATTAAAATATAGTATTATTTAAATCTGTTTTTATTTTATTTTCGTTCCGAAAATTCTGGTATTTATTGACATTTCTCTTAATTTCAGGCAATGATTCAGTTATTAAAAAAAAAATTAAATTAAATTTGATTTTAAGTTAAGATTTAAATAAAAACATTGATATGAAGTCATTGTCCTTTCAATTATCGAAATATTAATTAGTTTTCGAATGGATTCTAACGTGAAATGTGTTTCAAATCGATTCGATGTTAGAATTATTCTACGATTGCTTTTAGTTTAAATTACATCTAATTATTCAACAAATCTTTTGATAAAATTCCTTAAAATTACACAAAAATAATGTCAAATGAAATGACATTCGTTACAATTTATCCTAAAATTCCCATTTATTTACAAATAATCGCAAACTTCTATGCATTAGATCTTAAAATTATATGAAGTTATGGCAGAGTTTAGTCCGTCAGTCGATTCCATCGATTGTATGCATAGCAGTTATTAACGTCAACTCTCTTTATCCGGTTCTCCGTTTTCACAGCTTATCATTTGTTGTGAGTTATTATAATTAAAGCTATTAATTGAACCGTTTTTGTGGTTACTCTCCGGGCTATCAATGAAAGGGACGTCCATTTCTTCGATGTTTGGCTTCGATTCTTTGGATGCTTTGGATGATCCGAAAGGAGGGATATGAGTAATGCCCTCTTCTTTTAGAACGTTTATGTAGTATTCAATTATTTCTTTTCCTTTTTTAATATTCTGTGAGTAGTGCTTAACCGCTAACTTCTCGACAACGCCTTCGAAGCCCCAAAAATGACTCACTTCGAGACTCGCCGACTGCTCAAAACAGGTCCAGTCGGGGTTCTCCGGATAAACCTAATCATTATTTCATTTAAATCAAAATATATATTAAATTTAATATAATATCAAAAAACAAACAATACTTGAATTCAATATTTATTTTATCAGAAAAAGAGTAACTTTTTATAAATAATTGAATAAAATAAGTGAAATAAGAACCGCTTCGACATAAGGAAAATGAATGCCATATATTAGTGAAGTTATTAGTGAAGGGGTCACTAATAGGGGTCAGCTCTCGATTTTTATTTTCTTTTAGAATTTCTTTTTGGAACACTTTTTTAAAGCCTAAAGGGTTTCAGATTTAGAAAAAGCGTTGAACTCAAGATATTCATTAAATTCTCAAAACTTGGGACGGATTTACAGAACTTCTCGATTAATATAAAATAAATTCAATACCGAATAAAAGGTAATAAACAATAAAATAAAGATTAATTGACTTCACTTATATCAATTATAAAATTTAAAAATATTTAAACGATTATTTAATTTTAGTATAAAAAAGAATTGATATAAAGTAAAAGATGGAAAGGGAGGGAAAGGGAGGGAACTAATAAAATGATAAAATATTCAAAATACCCCTCAATATTGATTCAATTGTTGGTCATTACTGCAAGAGATGGGAATTTTTGGTCACTATATTCAGTTACAATAAAATACACTTTAAATAAACGCTTAAATTTTTCTTAAAAACAGAAATATATGTAACACAACATAACATAACATCTCTAACATTGTATATAAAATCGCGAAAATCCTATCTCTCGAAAGTACTCATATATAAAACGATTTTCAAATTCAATTTCTAATTTTAAAATTTTTCAAACCCTTCCCTTCCCTTCCCTTTCCATAAAAGTAAAATTATTTGAAACACAAAAGAAATACATTTATTTAATAATTCAAATTAATATAAATTTAATTCTTTTTATAAAATATTAAAAGAGAATCCATTCCCTTCCCTTACGGGTTCCTTAAGGATTAAGGGAACTTGCAATAAGGGTTCCGCAAGGAAAGGGTTGGAAATTCCAACTTGAAATTCTATTTCAAACAAAAACTTAAGGCATTTACCATGTATACTAAAATTGTTAAACACAATTTGATCTTGATACTTTATGATAAAAGTAGAGAATATTGTCTAGACATTACCTAGAACCTACTTATGTTTAAATAGATACTTATGTTTAAAAAGTGTTTATTTTTGTCTAAAATGACGAAATTGTTGTCTAATTATTTATACGTTGAAAACAATTCCTAATACTTTGAGTGAAGATAACAATAAGTGAACGAAACCCTAAATTTTTGTTTTAATTTTAAATAATTTGACTTAAATTATAGTCAGAAAAGTATTAATTGAGTCATAATTATGTCGACTCATTAATATTTAAAAATTTCCTTACTCATTTTACTCACAAACCCACTGAATTTTCCGAAACAACAAGTATAATTTTAACATAAAGTTTGCATAATGTAATTATTCAAATATAAAGCAAATATTTTACTTAAAAATCTTTTGTTTGACTCAATTTTGTTAAAATAAATAGTCTCTACATTATATGGATAAATACATTGGATAGTAACAAGGATATTTTAGGTAAGTTAGAGCCCAAACTCAGTTAATTCCTTTCGGTTAAAACAGATTCGGTTTATTCGGGTTTAGGTTCTAGTATTTTGAATTTGATTTATCTGTTTTATTAAGTTTTAAAAGACTATGAACTTGGTAAAAATTAAGTTAAAAGTATTTAATTAGTGGTGGCATTAGGGGGACCATCAGGGAAACCATAATGTATAGCTCAAATACCCATCAGTAATCGACGAATTCTTTTTAAACCATAGTTGCGATAAGAGTTTGCAAACAAGTCTTCAAACATTAATTGAGAGGGCATTCAATTAAATCATTAAATAATTTTCAGATTTAACCGAAATTATAACTAAATAAACAATAACTAGATTTTCGTTTGCATTAGATTTAATAAATGAAAAAAATTCGGTTTCGGTTCGGTTTCTAAAATTTGGGTTAACTTTGGGCTCTAATATGAATATAAATGGTTGAGTCATTTCTTAAACCTGATATTTTTATCGATCAAAATTTAAACCCTTTTAATAAAGTAAAAAAACAAAACAAAAATATAACTTTAATTAAAATAATTTTCAATTTTAATTAAATTTAGACATTTTTGGGAAAATTATGGGTAAAAAAAGGCTAAAATAATTTTTTTTTTAGATTTAAAATTTGAATAATAAAAGTTAATTACCCGATAAGTACACAATTCATGAATGGTTATCCGATTGGCAAAACTCTCATTCCAGGCCTCGATCTTTAAAATTCTGTTCCTTCGGTCTAAAGTATTCTTTTGGATGAAGTAAACAAAATCGACGCCCGATATCTAATGGACAGAATATTAGAGATTAATTCAAATGAATTCAAAATCTTTTGTAAAACAATTGACTGCATAACCAGAAAAGAAGTGAATATGTAATCAAGAAATCAATACTTTTTAATGACAGCGAGTCATAACTCTTACGTTATATCCATTAGATATCAAACATACAAAACCTTTTTTCCGGAATTAATGACAATAATATGAGTATTGTTTCTGACTTTCGAAATGAATTTTTTTTAACTTAAACTCTATAATAGTCGTCAAATAATGCAATACTTTTTTTCCTATTTTTTTCATTCAATCAATTAAAGCAAATCCCAAACAAATGCCAACATTTGTTAGTTTCACATCAATTTAAAGCCATTTTCTTCAATACATTCCAATTCGACTGATTTTTTCTGTCCATTCATTTCGGTTTTTACTCAATTCTGAGTCAATGAAAAGGTTTAATTCAATTCTAAGCAATTGGTAGAAGTGTTTGCTTTAAATGTATTTATATTCTAATAATTTTTAGCTGAATTTCCGTCAAATTTTGTGAAATAATCCACTTTTATATCCGTCCAAAATGTGGTCAAATCTATTGCATAACAACAAAAAGAAAATGCAATTTATTGTCTTATTTGGCACTCATTTCAGAATAAGCGTTCAATTGAGGAGAACATTGAGTAAACTAAAACTTGTGTACAACAAATGTTCAGTAAATCATATCCTTTGAAGTGAATGACGTTTTGTTTACAACGATTCGTATGAATGAAAATTAACAGATAATCGAAATTAACCTTTGATTTCATTTTCTTGAGTTTTATTTTTTTAAGCTTTAATTGAGTATTGACTGATTGAATGACAATCAGAAGCTTATCATTAGCTGATGAAAGGGATATCTTCTCAAAGGGTGACTCATTTTCTCTGATTAATCAGACATTGAGTAAAGGCTTAAAACCAATCAAACACTAATTCAATAGTGTTTTCATTCATTATCTCAAAGATAAACATATGATTCATAAGAAATCATTGAACTTAAAAAATATATAAATAAAAGTTTTATCATTTGTTAAAATAAATTTCAAAATTAAAAAACAAATATTTTGATCACAAAATGAAAGACAGAAAAATTGATTAAAAATGAAAAATAGAGTAAATAAGATATAATACGAAAAATTAAAAAAAAGTGGTAAACGATTGAAACCTTTTTCAAAAGATATGGCGCCTCGACATTAATACGACACTTGCGCTCAATCACATGAATGGCTCCGTCTTCAGAGGTCGACTCGTTGATGGTGTCTGAGCCGACAAATACCGGTATCATTTCACACGTTGGGAACCGTCTTTCATACGCCTAAACAATCAGAAAATTAAAGCAAACATTAGTTTACATTTAAATTGAATTTTCATTTATATATCGAAATATTAACCAAAAGTAACATTAATTAACAAATTGATTGAAACATATGTTAGGGTCGGGTACTTACGGCCATAACTAATTCAAACGGGTATTTATAGACTCTTAGAGGCGACTGATATTTTTGGACCATTTTTTACAACAAATTAATAGTTTTTATCGATTTTTATGTCACTTTCGTTACAATCGATTCACAATAATTTTTTTATATATTATATTATATATTATATACAATATATATATGTTTGTATATTTATATTTATATATATATCGATAATTATAGATATATTGATATATATGTCGACAAAAATGACAACAAATATAAAATAAAATGAGTTATAAATAATTGTCAAATCAGTTGAACACAAAAAATCAGCTAAAAATGAACGGATCTTTCAATTAATTTAATGTAAAATTTCACCAAAAATGGAGTTTTTTTTAGTGGGAATTAAATATTATTTAAAACACAATTGAAATGTCAATTAAATGGCACTGAAATAGTGTTAAATCGCCAAACATTTTGTCATAAATCGAGGATTAATTACTCTCTGTTTCTGTCGTTTGAAAATCAGTCCAAATGTGCGCTTAATTTATGAGATTCACTACTATTTGAACATTACTTTAACACAATTTTTCATTAATTTATTTAATATTAAATATAATTTTCTATTGAAGTCTTCAATAATCGAATGAAACTTATTTTTAAAAATATTTTTTAAAACTATTTATTGACAAAACTTTTAAATAAAAACATAATTCACTTCATTTTGAGACTATATTTTAATAAATTATTAATCGATAAAAGCATTGAATTCAAAGTACTTTTGGTTTAAAATGTAATTAAAACTAAAATATTATTAAAACAATTATTATTTTATTAATTATTATTATTGAAAATTTCAAAACAATTGAAAGCAATGCTTAATCTGAAGGCTTTCAATGCATTCCTTCATTGAAGCGAACGTCTGTTCAATACATAGATTACATGCAATCCTTGTATTCCTTGTATTACGTTTTATGCACTCAATTCTCAATGCATTTCATCGAATACATTATTAGTGATACAACTTTCATACATTTCCCATTATTTTCACAACAAATTACGTTTATTATTGATAACATTCTTTATATAATTCATGTAATCGATTGTATTTTGTAATAATAATAATAAAGTTATTTAATTAATAACATTTTAAATATAACTAAATTTATCGGTTATACAAAATATTTAAACAAAAATCATTATAAATACAATCGATTATATGGATTACACAACAAATGAGTTATCAAATAAATGACGTCATTTATTGTAAAATTTACGCTAATGTTTGAAAGTTGTATCACCGATAATGGATTGGCTTTAATTTAGTGAACACTTGTGTCATAAAAACTTCACTCAGTTTTAATTAGAGGTGGATCTGGTCTTTCGAATTCCCGGGTCTCGGGAATTAGTTTTCTCGATCCCGATCGGTTACAGTCGAGACTCTCGAAAGAGTCTCGAATGATTCCAAATAATTTTAAGTGTATTTAAAAACACAATATTAAACTAATTATTTTAAGATATTATATTTTAAAAATATTTAAACCAAGCTAAATTCTATAAATATTGTAATATTTGCTTTTAAATTCTTACTTAATATGAATACATTTGCTTTTCCCTTTTAGATTTAAATGAATTCGAATAACTTTTATTTTAAAAAAATTATTTATTCATTTAAATCAATAAAGTAAAATCAATAATTATTAGGATCATCGCAATAACTATTAGAACTAATTGTTTGATCACCAAAACTATTAGGAATATCGCAACTATTATTATGACTTTTGAATTTTCATTTAGGAGTTGCGTTTAATTTAAGAACTTATTTGAAATACAAGAAACTAAATAATTATAAATTAAAGATTTGTATTGTTTTCATATAAGTGGCGCAGATTTGAAAAACATTTTTATATTTCATACCAAACATAACCACTATTCAAATACTTTATCATTAGTTCTTTCACTTCATTACTGGACACTTATTTTACTATTTTCTGTCTATTTTCGATAATATTTAAATCTATTGCTTCCATTTCTTAATTATTGTAAACTAAAATAAAATATTTTTAATATTAAATTGAGTACTGTTTTGATTGAAGTCAATTCATAAATGAAAATTCAAATGTCTTAATAATTGTTGCGATATTCCTAAAAGTTTTGGCGACCAAACAATTAGTCCTAATAGTTATTGCGGTGATCCTAATAATTGTTGATTTTACTGTATTTTCGAGTCTCGTTCGAGACTCTAGTCTACTCTCGATCTCCACTGGGAATTCCTTTTCGAGTCCCGGGAATTGATTTTGGCCTCGAGACCCACCACTAGTTTTAATGCAATTCTCAGAATAATAACGTTTAAACAACTCAACTGTTTTTCCATCCCTTTTGACATTTGTTTTTACAAAATTGTGTCAAAAAAATGAAACCTGAATTGAGTCAATAGATTAGAGTACGGAATATATGTATGAGTTTTGCGATGATTTCATATATGATCTCATTTGTGGTCACAATTAGAATAAAATATGTTTCCATTTCTGCAATCAATTCATTCATTACTTCTTTTTTGATAAAATTTGCAAAAAAATGATTCAATAAATTAACTGAAAATAGTTTACGAAATGAGTAATAATTCAGAACTCTTTCTGATGACAGCAAAAGATAACTTATTTATATCTACAGAGATGTCCAGAAAAAAGGCAAATGAGGGGTTTAGCACTAGTCTGACAATATTACACCTTGGTGATAATTATAAATAATTATTAAGAACATTTAACAAAATATATACTTTTAATCGATGAGTACTTAACGAGTTTTATAAAAAACATAAGAAATTTTTAATGTTATACTTAATTTCTAATAAATGAACATGTTACAAATATATCTCTATCCATCCCTAAAGATAATACATTTTGTATATTTAGTGAATGCATTAATTCTGGCGATAAATTGCTTCTTAAGATTAGCTTAAATTTTCATAATGTTTCAAATTGAGCTTGTTCAATTTTAATTAAAGTTAACAAACTATTTATATAATAATTTATTAATTAACTACAGATTAAAGAATTTAGAGAAATGAAAGAAAACGTTTATTTGTTGGCATTAATTTTTCATAATTTTTTCTCTAAATTTAGAGTTAAAATTTGAGTAATAAATACATCTCTGATTCTAAATCT
The DNA here is from genome assembly GCA_034700165.1 of Galumnidae sp. Gr-Ori-00277. Taxonomy (NCBI): domain Eukaryota; kingdom Metazoa; phylum Arthropoda; class Arachnida; order Sarcoptiformes; family Galumnidae; species Galumnidae sp. Gr-Ori-00277. The sequence goes on along the minus strand of JAQIXI010001277.1, from coordinate 114 downwards.
AATAAATAATTTGTTTTAATATTAAATTATAGTTAATATCAGAGATGGCAAATAGGGGGGGTATTACCCGTATACCCCCCTGGAGCGAAAAATCGCCAAAATACCCCCCCCCCT
>JAQIXI010001276.1:0-14596 GCA_034700165.1 Galumnidae sp. Gr-Ori-00277 | reverse complement strand
CCTCTATCCATTTCTGCAATAATCCCAGATGGCGTATCTCGGGGGGGAAAATTCCATTGAGACGATTTTTCTTCTTTAATATTCAATAAATAAATAGAAATTTCTTTTTTAGTTTATTTAGAATTTTCAAAGACTTTAACTCAAATTAAAGGCTTTTATATTCCAGCGATTATAACAAAAGTTGTTTAGAAGTAAAAGGAGGGAAAAGGCAATGAAAGGGTTAATTAGACGTTAATATATAATTCGAAGATTTTATTTATAATATTCTCTGACTTAAAATGAATTCAAACGACAATCAAATGATTGTTTTATTAAAAGTATTAATGAAATGTTGTATTAGTGGAGTGGCGTTCGCGACGATGTTAGTGTTGGCCTGTTGTGGCGAATTGCGTCGACAGACTCCTCACAATTACATCGCTCTAATGATCTTCACAATCGCCGAATCGTTTTTGTTGGGAATATTGGGTTCGCTCTACGAATATCAGATCGTATTGACAGCAGTGGCCGTCACAGCCGTCGTTTGCATAGCACTGACTGCTTTCGCCTTTCAGACCAAAATTGATTTCACAGTATTTAATGGAATTCTGTTCGTCGGACTAATTATCCTAATGTTGTTCGGGTTTGTACTCATGTTTTGGAGAAGTTCTGTCGCACATCTGATTTACTCATGTCTGGGCGCTCTCTTATTCTCTGCGGTAAGTCGTGACTCATTTTATAGCAAAAAATGCATAATTTTTATTAACATTTAAATATTCTTGACTTTTGCTAATATATATTTCAAACAAAACATTGTTTATCCCTTTTTTCTATTTTACTGAAAGTTTTTTTTTGTTTAGATTTCGTTAACAAATATTCTATAAAAATATGAAATATAGAGCTTTTGCTTCACTTATCAAATGGTTATAAAATTTAACGATAATTTTAATCAATTTATGTCTATTAACGATAGGAAATGAAACTTTATTTTGTGTTAATGATAATTGCTTTATGTAGTATCTGGTAGTGGACACTCAGATGTTGATAGGCGGAACCCACAGCATCCAGGTCTCATCCGAGGAGTATATCTTTGCAGCCCTAACCCTTTACATCGATATCGTTCAGCTGTTTATTCATATCCTTAATATCGTTGCGGCCGCCTCTCGAAACTGAAACCAATTAAAAAATGATTTTTACATTCAATTTGAATCTTATTCTCACAAAAATTATTCCAAAAATTTATTTATGGTTTGATTTTATAATTTTGTGATTTTTTCCAAAAAAAAACCTTTTCTTCATTTATAGTTTATTTGGTAATGAATTTTGTTATTAGATTTAAGTTATTTTTAATGACTTCTGATTCAATGTTTTATATATATATTATCTTAAATTCAATTTATATTTAAATTCGTTTAAAACTTTTGATATTTTGAAAAGTCTTTTCGTTAGATATAATTACAAAATATATTTAAAACCCAAATGTTATCCAAAAATAGGATTTAAAACTTATTTATTATTTCGAATCATGTGTTCAGTCATTACATAATATCCTGAAAATGAATTTTTGAAGCAATCAATTGATTATATAATTAATTGAATACATATTAGAAAACAAACTATACTTTAAGACATCTATCGATTCAAATATAATTTTATTTGATATTCGCAGTACTTAGTTGTGGACACACAGATGATTATGGGTGGAAGTCATAAGTTACAGATTGATTCCGAAGAATACATATTCGCTGCGCTTACGCTATATCTGGATATGATTCAGATATTCATGTATGTCCTCCAAATAATTGCCAGCGCCTCGTCTGACAATTAAGCGACGGTTTTCTCAATTACCTTTTGAACAACAAATCTATTGTCCGTTAAATTTGTCACTCATTTGACAAAAAGTTATTTTCAAAAATATATTCAAATATTTTTAATGAAAACGTTTGAAAAATATTGTATTAATTATTAGTGATTCGATTGCTTTTAACTGATGTAAACTTTGATCAAAGTTTTTATAATTTTGGGGTTCAGTCATCCTTTCGTTAATTATTTCCTTTTAATTTGTCTTTTTGTGAATAAATGCCAAAAATTATTTGTTTTTCACTTTTATATATAATATAAATTATTATTATTAATCGATTAGTAATTATTAATGACTACAAAATGCTTTGCAAATGATCTGTATTTTGAAAAATTAATAAACTTTATGTCAATATTTCAAAGAATTTAAATGCACTCAAATAAAAAAAAGGTTCAAAAATATCTGTAAAGATATGTGAAGACAATTTAATTTCAGAAATATCTAAACCTAAAACGTAAGACTAGAAGTTCTGATCAAAAGATTTCGTTATGTCTCAGTAGACGAGTGGGTATAAGACTCGCTCTCAAGAGCGAGCCTTTAGGCGAGCGATTTATGAGAGCCACATGAGATCGAATCCACTGAAACACTGTATTTATCAGATACTTAAGACATGAAATACTATTTTCCAATTTTTAGACTATTTTTTGTTAAATAGAAAACAAAATTTGATTACTTTTTATTAAATGGATTTTATTTAACAAATTTTTTAAGAAAAACAAACGAAAAACTTATTTTATTTCAAAATTTAAAAAAAAGTAGTGAACGGACGCGAACTTCAGGTTTGTTGTCTCTCTTTAGGGTTTTTGTCGTTTCTGTCAATCGGTTGTCAACTAAAACATAAAACGATTAAAATTTATTTGAATTTAAATAATTTTCAATACTTTTCTCAATTCTGTCCCTCTTTTTGCCAATACTTTAATTTAATGGTTGATTCTCTTCGATGACGATCAGTGGTAAAATGTGTTTCAGTCCATTATGTGATGAGTCATCACTGATGGCCACAAATTATTGTTTTCACATTTGTTTCAATTCATTTAAAGTTTTAATTTGAATCCAAATAAGACTTTATTTGAAACACATTTCAAATAAACTTTGACTCAATTTTAAGTGAAAACTCACATATCTTTGGACACAAACCCTTACGAATCACAACTGAATTTTGTTAATAAAAATATTTTACTAAAACTCTCTTCCAATTAAAAAACCACTGATTGTGTCCACAATTTAGCCAAAAGTGACCATAAATTGATGTATTAGTCATTGCTTTTTGTATACAAATTTTTGTTTTTAATAAAAACATATGCTTTTTGTAAACAAATGAGTGAAGAGTCGTTCACATAATACGTTACACTCAAAACATTCCTTTTTTAGTTACCAAAAATTGGTATTAAAGTTTATAAGTTAGGTGGCAAATTACCCATTAACCCCCCCCCCCCCATGGAACGAAAAATCGGCAAAATACCCCCTGGAATTTGAAAATCTTAACATTACGTCCATTGGCAAACACTAAGTCTGTCAAGGTTTTTAGGTTCCAGGGTGGGGTATTTTGCCAAATACTCCTTGAAAATCGAGATGTTTTGCCATGCTAGGACAAGTTTATGATCATTTGCAGGTATACTTTCATTATTGATTAATGGCTATTAAAAGATATACAATTAAAACTTAATTTTGCATTAAATAAATGCCACAAATTTCGACATTATTTTCAGATATATTTTAGCCAACAATTTGTCCGAATTTTTAAATTATTTAATTTAGTTATAATTTATTTAATACTTACTCTCAAAGGGACGGAATATTTTGCCTCCAAAGACAAACTCAAAATTTCCATTTTTTTATGCTATAAATTATAGCCTATAATATATGACATTATTATTATTCGAAGACTTTTTTAATGGTTTCTCTTCGAAAGGAAAGGGTTAAAAATGCTGAGCATTTAATAAAAGTAACAAAATCTCTGACTTTCAGATATTAGTTGAGATAATTTTAAATACAATTCAAAGTTTGATTACTTTTTTTCAAAAGTTATGAATTTAAATATTAATAACTATTTTATACAATAAAACAGTTTTTAATTTACAATAATTAGCATTCAATCAATAGAAGCATAAATAAAAAAATTGATTTGTTATTCACCTAAAAATCTGTCATTTTTTACAATTTGTGTCAATTGATATATTGATATATTAAGTAAATTTTCGCAAATATTATAATCATTTAATTAATATATAAAGCGTTTAATTACTTATTTGGACTCAAGTTTTTCGAGTAAATCGTTTAATATAATTATCAGTCGTTCGCATCCGCTGTCGTTCCCAATAGATTCGGCGTCACTGCTATCACTGTTGTCAGGATTTTGAGATCCAGAGCTCATTCCGGGCTCAGAATCAGAAGTTTCTTCTTTGGTTTTACGTCTCTTTTGTGGAGTTTCTCCTAATGATTGAAATGTGTGTTAAAAGATTAAAATGATTTGAAATAAATTTAAATCAAATAATAAAAAGTATACAAAACCTAAACCTGTTTCAGTTTTAGTCATTTCTTCACATTTTTCTTTGAATTTCTTTAAAGTTTCACAAAATGTTTTAGACATTTCTTCAGTAAAAGTTGAAGGGATATCAATCATAAAAACTAAATAAACAGCCCTTAAGTCCTACCAAAAGAAAATTTGTTAATAAACTATAAAAATTAAAATGTGTTTAATATTTACTCCATTCAATTGAGTCGACTGTTTATTGATGTCTAAACTATTGCTTATTTGACAAAAAGCATTGATTTGATATAAGACTTGATTGATGAGAGACGGCCTTAAAATACTCTTTTGGATCTAAAATAAAATCAATTAATTAATTAGACTTTTTTAAAAAAATAATACTTTTGGCAAATATTGTTTAAGCATTTCATAAGTCAATTCATTGTTGAGGAACTGTCGTTCTTGAGTCAGAGTCAATGAGATGTATTCATGGAAATAACTGGTCGAACACAAATAGTCCACAAAATTAATAGATTCCTGTGATTCCGAATTGAGTAAATCGAGATATAGTTTTGGAAAAATATTCGAATTGAAGTGAAGACTTTCGAGTGCAGACACACCGCCTGAACAACAAAACATTGTTTGTTATACATTAATTATTGGTTCAATACATACAAAGACCGACTAAATCACTCGAAACCAATGAGTTTTGTAGAGCTATTCGACAAATAGAGTCAATAAAGTGATAGTAGGGCTCAAAATAATCAGCGATCGCCCGATCATAGTCTCGATCGACACCTTTTCGACACTCAAGCATTTTAGGATTGAAACACATTTGAAATATCGGACGGGAGGGACGAACACTTGATTTTGTCAGCATTACTCTCTGACCTCTACACGGAAAGTATGGCCCGGGTATGACTAGAATTTGAATGTTTATATTAAAATAAGTGTCAGTTAAAAATAATAAATGAGTCAATACTCACAGCTTTGGGTCTGTTCGGCACAACTGATATGTTGAAGTCCTAAGAGTTGTACCAAAAGCGGTAAAAATTCTTTTGCGTATAATTTAATCATTTCTGTCAAAACATCTGAAAGAAAAGAATTCCAATAAAATTCTAATTAAAATGAAATAATATATACCCAAACACGCGATTCGGACGGCGGCCGGAGTGTACGAATTGACCAAAAGAATATTCTTCCTCATGATGTCCGCCTGATCCCTCCAATTGCTTTTAATATCTCTTAGAGGCATCTGATCTGAATTCTGTCTTAAAGTTTTTAATAAACTGACAATAATTTTAAGTAATTCGACTAATTCTGTGGTGATATGACAGGCGGTCGCCTCGTGAAACATGACATACATTGCGTGAAACGCTTGGAATAAATTTAATAACCCGTTATTAGACAACACAAAAATCCGATCCTCTTCTGATTCACAAAGAATTGAAAGCGAAGTAATGAGAGTATTCCACGACGAGCGCACGTCCACAGATGTCAAATACATTTGGATTGTAATCCTTTTAAATTGAATTATATCTCTGATCTCCTGTTCGGTTGAGTCGGGATGAGTGGACACAAAAATCTTCATCAATTTAAACAACTCCTGAACCGCTAACTGATACTGAGTTACATAAGGAGTAATATTTTTGAAGGCCCACTGAATGTTCTGATGCATTGCCAGATGTCGAGTAAACTGTCGCGACTGTTGACAACAGAGGCGAAGAAGTCCGTAATAGTTAGGAAGCATCATCTTATTAAAGAAGACGACCTCCTGGTCCTCGTGATCCGCCAAAATATAATTGAAAGCAATGTTTTTAGTCACGTGTGGGTTCTGTACAATACATTTGACATTTTCGGGGCAGTCCTGACACGCCATATACCAGAACATAAGGAGGGCCTGTTTGTTGTGGTGAATACTAATCGCGGGTTCACTCAGTTTTGGTTGAAATAAATTCCATAAATCGTTAAAATATGGCACTAATTGTAGTTTTTGGCGCTGAGATATCAAACAATAAGACATTACAATGAAATATGAGGTGAGTTTTTGTGTGCCGTGCGGTTGGGGGTCGGCGTATGTCTTAACTCTTTTAAGAAGTGACAGTAAAATGGAGTAAATTTGATCGATTATTAGAATGGCTTCATTACTGAAGTCATATTCTTTGACACCGGCATAAGGAAAGGGACGCGACGGACGATAATTTTGACGGAAACTATTATTAGGAACTAATGATATGAGGAGTTGCGCCGCATTTGAACGGACTTTCATGTTTGGATGCGCCACAAGAAAATATAAAATCCATGAATCCAGAGATTGGAGAACCCATGCATTGGCCACTTTGTTTCGCGGCACCTGAACTGTCAGCCATTCCAACGTTTGCAGAGGAGTTTGTTCTGCAATTTCCCAAATCCGGGGCAAAATTAGATTCGAAAAGGGGGACAAACCCGGAGTTATTCCTAAATTTAAAAATAAATTAATAAAAATAATTGTGAATAATTAGACAGACCAAGGTCAACAAGCATTGATAATATTTTAAAGAAGGGACCACTTGAGTCAGGCATTCGAGTAATTGCTGTAAATATCATATTAATGACCAAAATGGCGAAGTGATCGTTCCATCTGCACAACGAACAAATCAAATTACAGGTTTGTCTCAAATTGATGTTATCCCGAATCTGTTGCTGAAGAAACGGAAAAGACTTTCCGCTGGCGATTGACTCATAGTCTCTGTCTGATAGTCGGAGTCGATTGTCTTTTCCGCGCGATTTTTCAACGAGTAGTGCCACTAATGTAATCATTTTGTCCAAAGACGCCGGTTTTGGAAACTTATCGTCTAAAATAGGACCCACCCCTGAGTGCGGAAATTGTGACCTTTGATTGTAATGACCCGAAAAGCCCGGGTTATTTACAGCGACCGCATTTCCGTCAATATAGCCATCGTCTTCGTCATCGTCTTCATCTTCACTCATGACTTCGACATAATCGTTGGCACTTTTACCGCACAAACCCATATAAAAGGAGACAACAGTAGAAATGGCTTCAACTGCCAAAAGGAATTTACATTCTTCGTCGCCTTGTTTTGCAAATTCACACAAAAATGCAAAATATTCGGTCAAATGTTTGAGATGTGGTTTTGCGCTCAAATTTTCGATACTAATTAATGACAAGAGTTTTCTAATAAAACGAGTGACGCAGGAGAACCTCCCGACGTGAGTCATTACTTCCAAATCATTCGAATCGTCCGAATCATCGCTCAAAGGCTGCAGATATAGAGGAGCCTGAGTTGGCTTTAGCTGAGAGATGACATGAATGCAAAGGCGCTGAAAGAGCTGTCGAACCATTTGATTGGGACAACGGAGGAGTATCTGAATGGGCCACCAGTCGTCTTCTGCCAAGTGATCCATAAGCCATTCACAGGCCTGTTGTGAAGAATTGAATTGTTTGGTCAAGAGTTCGATCCAATTAGCAATCGTTGGCTTTTCTTTTGCATGAATTAAAGTCTCCAAAACAAAACTCGTCGCCAATCGGGCGGAGAGTAGAGTCACTTTAGAAGAGGTGTTTGTGGGAAGTGTTTGGGGAATATAACCACATATTTGCCACATGAAATCGAAATACGTGTGTTCGAAGATTGACTTATCTCTTAAAAACGAGATGTTGTCTTCACATATCCATTCCGACAAATCAGGAGCCAATTCAACATTTGGGGTCACCTTTTCTTCAGTGATTTCTTTGGTTTCATCTACTCTTTCATAGAATAACATATACGCAGAGTTTGTCTTTTCAAATGAAAAGTCCATAAATTTATCCGTCACCTAAAAAGTAAAGAGAATGAATAAATGGGTAACTTTGAATAAACCAACGAATACCTGATCGTATGTTTTACTCGTCATTTCTCCTCCAAAACATTCAGTCGGAAGTTGTGTTTTATCAAATGGCTTAACTTCTGCGTCATTAAAAAGATACCACTTGTCCTTTGCCTGTTGACCTGAGGCTTCTCTTTCTCTAATGAATGAATAATAGTGTCCGCCGTCTGCAGTTCCGGTGTGGACCGTCACTCCTATCAGTTCGTATTCTGTGCTATTTTCTATTTGTTGTATATCATCGACCATAGATTCGTCTACACTTCTATCCGGGTCTTTATCTTTAGCTTTTATCAGATTCTTTTCGAGATAAGGGGACATATCTAACTGAAGAGGAAAAGAGAAGTGTGTATTAACTTTTTCTTTGGTCATCGTAACCATATTGAATGTATAGCGCATTGTATTGAAACACAGAATTTTTGGCAAATTCTTAATACACGCCCTTTTCTCTGCCCGAACCTAAACAACAAAAAATTAATAAATGATTTAATTATGAAATAACTCACTTTCCGTCCACAACGCGAACAGTTATACATATTATCGCCTTCGAGAGTGTCCTTAACAGTAATTTCATCCAAAGATTCGTAGAGATTCCTCATGTCTGCGACCTGACATCTTAAAGTATAGAACTCTTCTGTTGTTTGGCTAATATGAGGGCAGTCCAGAGACACCACATTATTACTGAGAGATCCACTAAACAAACGTTTGACTAAATCTTTTAATTCAATTGTTGTTTCCTCTAGTTTTGAGATTAAATCAGTGAAGAACTCCGTCATATCCTTTTGTTCTCCGGTGTTGAGTGGCTGGTGATCCATTGTATACACTTTACAAAATGACTTCGGATTATATGCCTTCCTTTCGGACTCCAAAAGAAAAACAAACATTTTTTGCAATTCTTTGAGAATGGATTCGTGTTTTATAACAGAAGACAAATTAGTTGATAGTATTGTATATCTGGCCTCTGGAATCATATATAAGTGTTGCATACAAGAGGCCATATAACAGGTCGCTCCCAAATTGGTTAGTCCCACATAACCACATTCTGAACGACAGTCGTCGTGTGGCCAATAGTCCCACGGATAAGGAGTCATACGACCGGACAATTCTGGGTTGTGCTGATCCATCATTAGATTGATGAGAACGTCATAATTATCTTCAGATCCTTTGACGAGTTCTACTAATAGATCAAAAGCCGCCGAACGAGTAGAGGGAGCCTTACATTTAGGTAAATGTTTTTCTATTTGATTGGGAACTGCAAACAGACAATCAAATATTTCGGACACAAATTTTCGGCCCTCTTTTGAGTATTTAAAAGAAGGATTGTGTTTAAGAGTAACAGTTATTAGTCCAATGAGACCCCGAAGGCCTTCATCTTCAACAGTGTTATGTCTGGTCTCACGAATCTCTCTTCCGACCACTGCTTCGGCGATATAAGTACACAGACTCTCCAAATCGACGACATGATTATTATCAGCCATTTTTTGAGCGTCGAGTGAGTCAACGAGACGACAGACGAGCCAAAAATAGTCTTTACATCCCGGGCCATACGGCTCTTTGTCAGTTACAAACATATCTTCAGATTCTAATAATTTTGGAGCTCTCATAGATTGGGCCACTTTTAGAAAACTTAATAAAGAGTTTAATAATTGTGGAATAAATATATGGCCGGTATTGCCGTCAGCAGTAAAGCCGAGGCAAAGACGATAAAAACCAGTGCAGGCTTCCCTTCGGATTGCAGGGTCCGGATCGTCCAATACTAACTTCTTAAGCAATTGATCCAAATTTTCTGACTGATAGAGAGAACTTCTAATTTGTGGATCAGAGAAAGCCCATGATATAAGAAATGTCATCGTGTGATGAACCACTTGAGCCCTACCCCAGAAGCCCGTGTGATAAGTCGGGTTAACATCAGAGCCTTTAGTCGTCGCTTCATTTAAAATTGTTAACAAAACTCTTAACATTGAATCGACATCTCTTATCATTAAAAGAAGTTTTGAATTTAATTGAGGCACTAAAAGCTTTTCTGTCGATCCCTTTCGCGAACGTTTTGCTTTTCGAACCATTTCTGTGATTATCATTGAGTTTTGAGTGGGAGAAGACATGTGTTGATCACTACTAGCGGCTGACTTTTCGTCTTCTGATTTATCACTAATTTTAGTATCACTTTTGGATGGAATCGGGTTAACACCGAATTGATATATGAGTTGAAGCAATGACGCCAAACAGTCCTGTTTCCACTCATTCCAAGTGTCTGAAGCGTCAGCACCTGATTGTAAAACACCGGAACCAAAAATATCAAATAAATATTGAAGTCCTCCACAATCGATGAATTGTTGAGTCCATATCTTACTGTTGCGACGCAAAGATTCAACGATTTGACAAGAATACATTAATTTTTGAGGACTCGAAGGGGACAGTAGGGTATTGAATAAATCAGAAATCGGTTTATGTGATGTTGATGGAGTCGATGATTCATCATTTGTTTTAACGATATTTTCTTCGTTATCGTCTCTTATAGATATCGATTGGAAACACTCTAACAAATTAGGAGAAGTCGGAAGCATTTGTATGATTTCCCAAACTCTTCGCGACAAAACTTGTGCTTTGATATGATTTGATGTCTTGAGTGCTCCCAATTGACCCATTAATGAGAATAACTGCTCGAAATTTTGTGGCTGTAATAACAATATCGAAGGAATGCGTTCTTTAGGCGGTGGAGGAAGGGTTGAGGCGGGCTCTGACTGATCGCGAAATTTACGAAAACTACGAGCCATCCCTATCGATACGAATACTATTTGCATATCTTTGAAACCGACTTCTGCCAATTGTTTCTCATCGAAGTCATGAGTTATTTCTTGTCCTAAATTTAAATAAATTTAAGATATAATTCAGACGTTTATGAGACAAACCTTGTGTTAAGAGTCTGAGGGGTCCGTCACTAATATTAATGGGATTAATATTGGAAAAGGGAGGCCTTTTCTCAATATTTGTTTCATATTTTTTGATGAGAGACTCCCACCAGTGCTGAATTTCTGCTCGGAGTTCTCCCACGTAATCATTGCTTTGCATTTCGAAAACAGTCCTATCGGGCAGAGATGCCGGTTGACACGAAATTCGTAACAAACAACCAGTTCTCTCACGGGGTCTATGACTCTGCAATTCTGAGTCGCCATTTAGTTGCCACCGACGAAAATTATAAGCGTAACGGCTTCGGAAGCCCTCCAAATGAGTTTTAAGTAAAACGACTGCCCTTTGAATTATTGTAAGACTTTTCTCTTCGTTTTCATTAAGACATTTGGACGCCGTCTCTAAATAATCCATACATTGTTTTATAAATTCCTCCTCTTTTTGAAGTCTAGAAGAGTGCGGCTGAAGATTAATATAATACACATTTAAATGTCTGATTGCAGTCATCGACACATCTGTGTTAAGACATCGGAGCGCAATGTCCCACAACTGTTTGATTGCTGTCGAATCAATTGACTCATTAGATTTGTTACTCGAGAGTAAACACCCCGAAAGAGTTTGTAACAGTTCTAATGCCATCATTGAAAATGTTTCGGGTGATAATTGGGGTAACTTTTCAGTTAATATATGGATTAACATATCAAGGCCTAAACCGTGCTGTTCGCGAGACCTCACCTGACCTGTTATTAAAATTTAATTAAATCAGAATTAAAAAAAATTTGATTTGGTCTCACCTAAGAGCCAATTAAAGAGTTCATCAGCAGAGTCTGGATCTGTTGCAAGTGTTGACCAAAGAGTATCGATTTGATCCTGACTTAACCGAAAGTTATCGGGAGAACCAGAAGAAGAAAAGACAAAATTGAGAAAATTGAGTCGCGTTTGAATCTCTTCGGTGTGCGGATACATATCATTACTGATATCTGAACGGTTAGAATCATTTGTCGATTGTTTAGTCTTTTTGCGATTTTTACAATAAATTATTAAATTCGAGAAAAAATGTTTCAACATTTGCCGCTCTCTGTCGGCCCACAATAGAATTTGATGCGTATCCATTCCTCCGCGGTATTGTTGAAAAGACATTAAAAATTTGGGTAAAAGTCTAAGTGAAGTATTAACGGATTGGTTTTTTGAGAGATTTTCTAAACAGCCATCGATGAACTTCATGCGAATGCGTCGATCAGTAGACCAGCAGACAGTATTCCAGAAGATCTTTTCTGTTTCGTGTGACAGCCCTTCGGGCAAGTGATGAATCATATCGTCCTGAAGCAAATCCCAGAGTAAAGTCCTGCCCGGTTTGCAAACGTTTTCAATTGTGAGGTCAACCAATTCGGAGTCATCCGAATCCATACTCTTATTTTTATCACAGCTTTTAGAGTCAGTTAACAAATTATTATCCGTTTCATCATTTCCTAATTTCCAGTGCTGTTTAACGATGTGCTGTGCAATTGATGCTAATTTGTGAGCCGCCGACGGCCTGTTAGGACTTTCTTCTAATTGGTTTACAAACTGTTTATCTATATTAGTGTCGATATCAGAATCTTCACCTTCAAAGTCAGCCATATTTTTATCACTTATACGACTATTACGAGAACTCGGCCTCGAATTGTCGTCACTTAAATCATCATTTTTGCTGCTCAAACCTTCTGTCATTTTAACCAATTTTTCCATAACATCTGGCGTTTGCTGTTCGGACGGAATTATCGGTTGTTCTGAATCTTTGAGATCAGGAGAGACGGGCGGTGCGATAGAAGAGGTTTTGTCTAACTGTTGATCCCCTTTTAATTTAAAAGGAATTCTATCGGAAAACGTCAGATCTGTTGGAAATATTCAATTTAATTACCGAAACAATTAAAAAATGAAACAAAACTCACTTAAAAACGACGAATCTTTAGCTTCAAATTTTTGACAACTATTGTCATTACTATTCTGTTGATTACCACTAAAAACATTTTCCCTATGAATGGCTGCGACCACATCTCTGACAGCGATGGGTACCATATCGCTCGATGAAGAGTTACTATAATTACCGACCAGTGCCTGATGCAAACGAGCAGAGCGTAGCTTTTCATCGGTTATGTCAGGAATAATGACTTCATCGTCTTCTGATTCTGAAGTGCCTTCAGAGCTGTCGTCACTATTATTATTACTGCTGTTATTACATAAACGCCCTTTCCTTTTTGTGCGAAATACGGGATCGGATACAATGGGTTGTGTGACGTCTATATCGTACTCTTCATCATCGTCTTCATCATCACTATTCTCAACAGAACCACTCGAGGAACTGGAATCTCCATTATGTCTATTTTTCTGACCCGAACCGGGAAGTATAGTAAAAATTGGAGAACGAACTAAAGTCAAGTCTTCGAGCATTTTGACGGATTGCATTCCAGAATTCATTCCGGTATTAGATATCACATCAGAACCACTGGTTTGGGCCCAAATATACTTTAAAAGTTGTGACGCCAACACAAGAGTCTGTTCAGTGTGTTCTTTGGGCTCCAGGTTTTTGAGCAGCCAATACAAATGCAAAACAGGTTTCATCTTCAGATTCTTTATGAGAGGTAACAGAATATCTAATACTTGTCGTCCGCAGTGTTTCATTTGAGAAGCGGACCAAATGACGTCTATGTGTTCAATAGTGATCTGAGAGGCGACGAAATTCAATACTATATGACTTTGTTTTATGACTTCCACGTGACTGTTGGGACCGAAAATGTGTTCGATTATGCGATTCTCGAGAACCCAATTCGCCAACTCTTCGCCCATTGAATCTGCGTTTGGGTTTGACATTCCTTTTAAAATCATTTAATTTTAGTATTTTAAAGACAAGTAAAGGGACAGACCTGAGGCTTCTGCCTGACACAATTCTGAGTAAATGCTGATATAATTATTAATTTGAGTGATTCCCGTCAAACGCATTGTTAATGTCGATGACGTAAAATACTTGAGCGCGAGAGTCAACCCTTCTTTGTCTGCACTGCCATTCCTCAGATCTATATGTTCCTTAACGACTGACCAAATGTATTCAAACATAGTTCTATTGTTCATAATTCGGAGATCTTTGTCGGGCACTCGACACAGATATTCGATGACATGAGTTCGTAAAGAGACTAGTTTTTGGGTAATGATATTATAGTTAATCGATGGCTTCAGATTAGCGATCACAGCAATCATGGCGTGTGCCAAAGATAGCACCAGTCGGTCGGGGCGTCCGTTGGCAAAACAATCGACAAAAAGATCGAAACCATCGGAATCACAAAAATAGACTATATTTCGAAGTAAATAAAACGGCGGATCCGGTTCTGACAATTCACAATATGTACTCATCAGTTGTACTTCTTTTGGCGACGGGTCATCCCCTCGGATGCCTCCCGAGTGCTTCTGAGCCACATATAAGGGGAACGTTAAATGAAATGCCTGCAAAACATTCATTTTTAGATTATGTCTTAATTATTAATTAG
>JAQIXI010001275.1:0-14597 GCA_034700165.1 Galumnidae sp. Gr-Ori-00277 | reverse complement strand
AAAAATTTATTTGAAATATTCTGTATTATGTATAACATATATAAAAGTTGTATGAAATAACCCATATATTACTGTATTTACTGTATATTACAGAAGAATTGTTAGATGACATCACTTTTTATTATAATTTAATTGAAATTAAATTAAATCATAAATTTGGGTCAAATAAACAAAATTTATTTATAGTTATTATATTTAAAATTCGTGTCTTTTCTATGATTTTAACAATAATTTTATTTAATAAGTGTTGGGAAGGGCTAACATTGATTCTACCCTCTGTTCATCCCTTTAATGACAATCGATTATATGATTGTATTGAGAGTTCACATAACAGTTGTTTTCAGGATATTTGATAAAAGTATGATATCCTTGAAGTTTGAGTGAACACAATTTACTTTTAAAATTAAAGCCGAAAATCACAGAAAACAAATGTTTGGTATTTATTGTGAAATATTTGTGAGTTTTTTACAATGACCTCATTCTTTGCATTTAAGGTTTGCCACAAAACTTGTTTTCAATAAACTATGAATTTTTTTAAAACGATATTAAAAAATTGCTTTCAATTGAATTAATAAACAATTCTCTTAAAAGTTAACGGAAATGACTCTTCAGTAAAGACTTATACAAAGTTAGAAAACAATTAACACAATTAAAAAATATTCAAAACTCGAAAAAGTTTATAACAAAACAATATTTGGAAATCATTTTAAGTGCAAAACAATCGATAAATATTTCATTGATTTAATACTAAACTAAAGTGAGATTCGAGTGTTTTTTAGGGAAAAAATTTCATAAAAATTGGTATAAAAATTCATTTTAAAAGATATCCAAAAATTTAAAGAAATGGACGGAATTTTGACAAAAGTCGTCATTTTTCACAATTCGTATAAATAAAAGATCTAGAACAATTTCGATTTGACAAAAATTATTGAAACAAAAAGACTTAAAAACACTGAAAATGAGGATTTGATGAGCGATGAGGCCGAGCACTGATCCCTTGAATACTCTCTGCAGGTCACCGTAAGGTCCCGTTTACGCGAACCCATCAGAATTTCGACGGCTGTCGGCGATGGATCTCGACATCTATCGACCACTACTCTACTAATGCAGTCCCGGAAGAAGAAGAGCGCACTTTTTATAAAAGACGACAAAATTAATAATTTCTTTATTGACTTCAATTGATTGAAAACATACCAACAAATTCTTCGCTGAACATCATTACTGCTTCGACCCTCTCGAGCGTCTCTTTGTCTTTGAATGAGGGTATCCTCACATGTCCTCACATAATAACCGGCCCTATCAACACACGAATCAGAGAGTGGCACACCTCCCCCTCCGAAACGGTCTAAAAAATGATTCTGATTATTTTAAATCTTATCAAGTTGTTTATTCATAATACCAATAGACCCAGAACCTCCAGGGTATTGCTGAGATCCTGAATAATATGGATCATTAATTCGGTCTCTGTTTGAACTGCCATATGAACTGCCATAAGAGCCACTTCCTAATCTGTCTCTATCGTATTGACTGCCACCACTTCCAGTTCCAAACCGGTCATAATTTCTGTCTCTGTTTGAGTCATATTGAGAGCCTCTGTTGGGATCGTATGGGTTTCTGTTGTCATAATTTGGATTAAGGTTAGAGTTATAATTAGAACCACCCGAACGGTAGGGATCGTTGTTATTATAATTGCTATCCATTCGTGAATTTGGATTATAATTATTGTTGTAATCACTGAGAGGACAGGTCCAACTCAATTCTCCCGCCTTATCGATAAGGTATGTCGCCATTAACTGCAAGTCCATAGAATGACAGGACTGGCGGACAATTCTTGTGACACAATCGCGATATTCCTGATAATTACGACACGCAGACGATGACGACACCGGAGGGTTTGTACTGAATCCGTGCTGATTCTCACAGCTTCGGACGTCTTGTCTTTGGAAACATGAGGCAGACCTCCAGCCTTACGACAAAGTAAAGGACTTTAAATTCACAAATCATTTGAGAAATTCTTAAAATATACCTTGGCCTCCCCGTTCACAGAAACTCTCTATTGTTTGTTTTGCCCTTCTAATAAAATCACCAGGGTTGTTCTGATACCTATTATCATAATTCGAACCACGACTGTCATAAGTGGTTGATCTGTTATGATGACAGTTAGGGGTTTCCATCAAAAGACAGTCCAAATTCTGACGAATTGCACTAAAAATTTAAAATTACTTTTAATTTAAAAATAAATATTTTATTTCAATAATTGACCATGTTCATCCCTTAAAAAATGTTAAATTTGTCTAAAGCTATCATTTGAATATAGGCATTCAACATTATCAATCAATATTAGCAATATTAGCATGCTCATTACCAATTTATGAATAAAGAAAATTGAAAAATATTGTCAAAACATAATTTAAAAACTAATTTATTTGTTATTAGAGTTTTGTCTCAAAAAGGAAATCAATTTTTTGATGAAAAAAAAATTCAAACAATTAAAAGAAGTGAAAAAATGCTAAAATTTAAATCAATTGAGTTATGAGAGGGAATAACCGACGGACAGCTCTGGTGTTTACTTCCGCGTTAGGAATGATTTGTAAAAACAGTTGTTATTAGAGAGAGAAAGAGAGAGAAAGAGAGAGAAAGAGAGAGAAAGTCAAATATGCGGACATAGAATACAAATTTTGTCATTCATTCAAATTGAATGCATTCTATAATACAATTCATTGTATTGTTTGCAGAGTTGCGGCACTTCTCTCACTGTTTGTGTCGTACAGTATATCAATAAAATTATTTGAGACGGCACAGGTATGATGACATAATCACCTGCATCTGGCATTTGTGTCACTGCTTGAGCTCTGGTAACCACTTGATATTCCACTGTAGCCATTATTCTGTGCATTACCCAAGTCTTGGATATTAGAAGTGATGTCTTGTTGACAGCGCTGTAGTCGGTTGTGATCACAATTTCTCTGTCCACTCGAGTACTGGCCCTCAATTAAAGTCAAGGCTGTGCTCACATTAGAAAATAGAAGAAAAACAACAAATGAATTACGAGATAATTATTTTGATAACTCATAACACGATTTTTCACTGCTTTTAGTGTTTTACAAATGACTTTCAAATCAAAGCATTTAAAATAATTAAATTTTTTACTTTTATCTGACTCTTGCCTTAACTCTTCCAGTCTTTTCTAAAGGACATATTTATTATGACTTTCAAGGAGTGGTCTCTAATTAAAACTGTATTCAAATTTTAATAGATTTGGGAAAAATTAGTACAAACTTTATTGTGACTCATCTCAAGTGAATATCGGTTTAATTGATAAACGTTTAGTTAATGTAAATCATTTGACACAGAATAAAATTTAAAATCCTGAAGAGTTCAAAACCATTTATAAAGATTAAGCAAGATTTGTGAGATTATTAAGATAATTTTTAATTAATTTAATTTAATTTGACGTCTATTTCAAAACAAATTTATCCGAAACTTTTGAAATCAAATCAAAAATTTATCAAATATTTGACATTAATCTCTAAAATGTAAAAATTCCTGAATTTGAGCTAGGTAAATAATTTTTATGTCACGAATTAGAAATATATGATTCCCTCAGAGAATATGATTTAATGGAATTTAAATAAAAAAGTTTCGTTTATTTTCATTTGAATAGGATTTCAATTATGTATAACTAATACAGAATTAGTGTATAAGTAATACATTTTAATATTTGAATTCATAACTATTTATTAAATTCATAGAAAAACCTATTTTTCAAATGATTTATCGTTTCGTAACAAAAATTGTTTACAAAAGATCTCTAATAGAAAAGCATAAGAGAAGTATCCCTACGAACAGATTTGTGGAAAAGTTCGAGACATTGATCTATATTTCAAAGCCATAACTTTAGATTTAGTGCTGAAAAACTCTTTGAAAAAAAACTGGATTTCGTGAACCTTCAGAACCACTGTTGGAAGCGATGAACAAAAGTTAAATGAATTCCTTAACAATACTTAAAATATTGTGTATTTAAAAGGGATTTGGTATTTTCAAGGCAAATATGGTTGAAAACTAGAAAGAATTTACGTTTAGTTTGGTTTGATGAATTTTACCTTGAAAATAATGAATAAACAGAAAATAAATTATGCTTTCACTTTGAGTCTTAATTTTTCCCTAAAACTTATTTTGGGTGTATTTCCAGCGCTTCATATCTATTGAAATCTTTGTTTTGAGTTTAAGAATTCTTAATGAGTTTTAATTTTAGTTTTAATTTATTTTATTTCACTTTAGTTTCAATGATTTTTAATTTTTATTCATTAAATGTTGAAAATCAGGTAATTTTTTGGAGAATTTCCATCACTTTTAGTCATTAATTAATAAAAACGAATAGATTTTGACGTTTTAAATGATATTAGTTTTAATTTATTTTTGGTTATACTATAAATTTCTAATTAAAATTATAGAATGAATCATTACCTTGTTAATTCTTTTCTCTTAGTAACCAATTTGTTGAATAAACAACTTTTTTATAATAAAATAATATAAAGATTTGGAATCATTTCAAATGTAAAATAAAAAAAAATTCTAAAATCCTTTTAATAAATAAAATAAATGTATTATTGCAAAGTTTTGATTGGATCTAGGTAAAATGGTTTGTACTTTATATAAAAAATAGTTATTAAATGTTCGGAAAGGAATTCATTACAACAAAATTGTCGTTTATTTCGTAAAAATTCAAAGATAGGAAACATTTCGTGATATCTCCTGAATAATACTCTGAGTTTAAGAACTCATCTCTAATTTATTGAAATAAAAAAGTTTGAGGAAAAACTGAGTCTAGTTGAATGAAGGTTATATATTTTCCAGTATTTATCTAGGTGGTTAATTTAGTTCTTTTTTTGAAATCATAATTTAAAGTATTTATTATTTTCGCACAAAAGAGAATTGTGTTGAGACGTCAAAGAAATCAGTTTAAGTGTTTAAAAATGTAATAAATAGGTGGGAATCCCTCTCCTCTCTGACAATCCCTTTCTTGAGTATAATAACTAATTTTGATGGAATACATCATTTTATTGTCAAATAAAAAGCATTCACTCAAAGAAAAGAGTCTTAAAATTAAGTTTAAAAGTTTAAAAAATAAAAAACTTACCCAAAATAAATACTAACGAAAAGAGTAAAAAACTGTTTTTCATTCTAAACATCGTTTGTTAATATAATTATCAATAATTTGACATAATTTCCAAATGCAATGAAAATATTTAAAAAATACGAAAAAATAGTTTTCCAAACAATTTATTCACAAAAAAATTAATTGAATCGAAAACACAATTCAATGGAATCGGTTGTAGTCTTTGCTCTTCTCTACTGAAAAGTCATTTATCGCACAAAACTGAGAGCGAGAAACACAACAACAAACACATCAACTGAAGGGAAAACAGACATCAGGTACTAACCAACTATCAAATAGTATTCCAAGTTATTAAACAACGAAATACTATTATATATAAGTTGTATAGCATTCTATGAAAAGTGCACTTTCATTGCTATTGAATTATGGGTTGGAACTCGTTTTTTAAATGAATAACTGTTAGCATAACATAGAAAGTCCTATTGAATTAGTGAAGGATTGGATGAAAAGCACTGTAATAGGGGTGGAATCGCAACCAAATAAACACATCCTGACTAAGACTTAACACTCAGACAAACAGAAAAGTAATTTCGTGTCATTTGAAGTCTAATACGATTTCTAATTAAAGCACTTCTTATGCGTAACAACTGTTTAATCAATTCTGAAAAGATGTTCACTAAATATATAACTAATTGAAAGGCTATTAATTTCAAAAACTTATGAATTTCCAATACCTTTACATTCAAAACCATGTTTTTATGTATTTATGTATCGATTAAACAGACCTAGATTTTCAAACAAAGTAAAAGCTTCTTTGTAACTCAAATAAGTGTTAAGATAACAAATCGATAATCGATATTATACCAGGAAATAACAACAAAAATATGGGAACTGTTTTACTGTTAACTCAAAATATTGAGTAAAATAATACTTTTTATTAAGAAAAATAAAAAACTTTCACTATTTTCCACTGAATTTAATTAATGAAGTAATTTTATGTTATCCTGGTGTTATTTTTCAACAAGGAATTTTCTACAGTTTCTGCAATTTCTTAATAAATGAACCATGTCTTTTTATTTTTGATGAAATTTTGAGAAAGTGATGTCATTAAGAATTTGAGACAATAAATAGACAATTATTATAACACTCTTTTCATAACATTTAAGATTAAATATCAGAAAAAATAGAATTTATTGCAAAAGTGGTCGAAATGTATGCAGGGATACAATTATTCTAAATTAAATAAAAGATAATTAGAAAAACTTCTAAACTCAAAGATATTTCTAAAATTAAAGAAAAAAAGTAAATGAAATTTAAGAAAGTATTTCAGTTAAATGTAATTTGAGATTTCGTTCAATTAAAAACGATCAAGTTAATAAAACATGTTAGATATCAAAGTTTAATTAGAAATACTTTATTTATAGAATAATTGATAAGAAAGTTTGGTTCGGATCAAATGAGTGATCATTACTTTTATTTCTTAATCATTTGAATCTTTGTCATTGAAAAGAAGTCAAATAACAAAATAAAAGCTTTTTATCAGAATTAATGCCTCGAATTAATTCTCAAATAAATTAATATAAACTTCTAATCAAATTGAAAGACTAATGAAAGAATAAATCCAATGATTTAACCATGTTAATTATTAAAGACACGAACATTTATGTTCTAACACTCAAAATAGGAGTAAATCACGAAAAAAGGTTGCGATCGAAGTATTCTCTCTTTTATTTAATTATATTACAAATTCCAAAGTTTTATATAAAACGAGAATTGGATCAAAACATATGTATATTCAGTGAAAATGAATATTTTCAGCACTTATTCATTAATATACAGAAAAAACTCTATACTTCAGACACAAAATAGAATTTCCTGAAAAAATCACAGAAAATGTGTTCGATTTATAAAATAATACAAAAAATAAGTTTTTAATAAAATAATTAAAATTTTTATGTTTTGTATAAAAATTTAAAGAATTCCAGTATTTAAATGACTTCGACTTATAGTTTATAAAATATATTAAAACTCAATAAAATTATATTTCTATATTTAATCTTAGGAATATAAAAATGTTTGACTTATAGAGTGTTTTTCTATTGCATTTCAAAATTACCAAGGTTCCAACTAGAAAAATGTTCGATATATAAAACCTTTACTGTATTACATAATAACAGAAATCCTTACCCAAACAATGCTTCGATTCAACCATTAAATTGAATATATATTTACTATTTCCTCATTTAATCATCTAATAATCTCTCTCTCTCTCTCTCTCTCTCTCTCTCTCTCTCTCTCTCTCTCTCTCCCCTCTCTCCAGAATTTCATTTTTGATTAGGCAGTATATTATTTTTATAGAGAAAATGATAGGAAAAGTAAGTGAATGACAAAAATGAAAAGAAAATCAATAAAAAAGTAGAGAAAATATACGAAAAAAGTTAAATTGATATAAAACTCCAATACATTCGTGAACTATATTTTCGAGTCATAAATGAAATGTTATGTCATTCCATATGATTGGCATATATTCGTAACTCTATTTTCTTAGGTATAGTCGAATAGTTTGTGCTCTACCAGAGATACCAACCGCTAAACTTTTACATTTATTTCTCTCATATATTATATGAATTCCGGAAATCTCATACAATACTAAACAATATAATATTCATTTAGTTTATTGAGTGAAAGGACTCAAAGACTCGATATATGGAAGAAAACAACAGTTTGTATCAAACGCTCGATTTGTTAGAAATGCCATTAATATGAATGAAAATAATTGATTCAAACGAATGAATTCAATCGATTTAAAGAATAATTCTTTATTTGATCTCAATTTTTGTGTCGATTAATAGCGAGTCCAAAGTCTGAACGCATAAATACTTTGAATAAGTGATTTACGAATATTAAACTAAATGCAACATGCTCTTTTTATGAATTATAGAAATTTCTGTAACTTTATATAAAACATTTTTAATCAATAAAACTTAAATGTCATGTAATAAGTGTTCAAATGTTGTCATAGATTTAACAAAATGACTGAAATAAAGAAAACAAAAATTGCTTAAATCACTAAATTTATTTGCTCAATTTAATTATTGTGCCTTGATTCGATCATAATTTGAAAGAAACAAGAATATTGTATCACAACATTTACTGAAAGTTTATCAAAATTAATGATATCATAATATAATCGATTAAACAAAACTCTGGTTTTCATATCATATTTACTAATTATTTAATAATTTGATCGCAAATTAACATATAAACCAATTATTTAATTGCTTCCAGGCTTTTATCATGTTTTGACTTCAAAGTTCGAACCTTATTTAGAAATGAAAAAAAAACTGGATACTTCAAATTCATTTTAGATATGATTTTCTTTTATCGAGAAAAAGCTAATAAATTAAATATTTATTTTTGCAATTTTTATATACTTTCAGTTTTATTGAAAGCTCAAAATAATATAGTGTACTAGGTACAATATGTAATAACGACTCTGCATAGTGTAAGTCATTTAATATTTATAAAGAATTTCCTCGAATATATTGAAAATTATAATAATCGATTTGAATTTGTTCTGATTGTATTTACTTGGAATAAGGTCTCCATAAAATTTGCAAGGTAGTTTTAAGGTAGTTCTCGGTATTCTTATCTCAGAATATCTTAAAATATTTATTAGATTTTCATTTATTATTCAATAAAATATTTTTGTTTAAAGCTTTGGAGTAATGTCTTCGAGTAAGAATCGGATCAATAAGTCGTAAACGTTAAGCCAGAATTGTAGGCAATTCCCTCCTTAGAGAGCGGTTAAAATCTCGTGAACAGAATAAAGAAATTCAATAAGGAATGGCCTCTCAACTACTGATTGCATTTATTACGAGAAAATCATTCAATTTTACTCAAAAACCATTCAAAACAAATGTTTAGAAAAAAATACAAAAATTCGTTTTCAAATCTATTTTAAAGCGTTAATCAACTGAAAAGAATTTCTAAGGAAAAACACCATTTCATGATTCAGGGAATTCACAATTCGTTTATTATACAATTGAATAGTTTTTTATGAAACCCAAAGTCTCGTAAATTTGAATAAAATTTTTTCATTAATTCTAAAAATTTCATTAAATTTAACTCAAAAGAAGAGTCTATACTTTAACACAATTCTAAGAAAAAGCAAAATTAATTTGCGATCTCTTTCTGATGATATGTTTTCAAACGTTGACAGACATCAGACGACAAATATTTAAATAAAGTGAAACTCAAATGAAAAGCCATTAAAATATGAGATCAAATTAATTCAAATAATATTCAGATCTAAAAGAATTTTCTGTTTATTTGAAACTTTCAAAACCAGTTTATAATTTCATTGAGTAATGAAATTAATATTACATTAAATATTTATTAACAAAATTCTCAAATTTTATGTAAAATTAATTTCACTGAAAAATAGTGAAAAACATTAACTTAAGTAAAGCTAAAATGTGTTAATTGAAAGCCTTTCCTCATTAATATGCGCTTTAATTAAAAGTTAAGCCACAAATAATTAGCTGACAATCATTTATTATAAACTGAATGTTTAAAAAAACGTTTTAAAAACAAAAATTGTTTTATAATTAACTAATAATATATCACTTATTCTTTAATCAATAAATGAAATAATATATTCAAATACATGAATAGAGTGGTGAGACTCTGACGGATGACTCTAAACAGAGACCGACCCTTTAATTCTTACCGAAAGCAAAGAATATAAGACTTTAGACATCGATTTCCATTTAAGCAGAAAAGAGACGAATGCGTTGTGAAGACTGAATGAGTGACTGAAGAGTATTCTGAGCGCACAAAAGACCAAAACCAAAATTAAATCTGTTTTTGCGATCAGTGTTTGACTCGAGTTTCTTATAAGCCCTGAGTTCTGACTCTTCTCTCCGATTCTTTTATATATTCAGTTCTCTTAAAATCTGTTCAAAACATATTTAATTGAATTCTACGTAAAAGTCTTTTGAAAAATTCCTAAACTGGTCTCAACTCAACTCATTTTATAACTTTAGTATCGAATGTATTCTGGATTTTATCAGTTTTGCCGATATTCTGAGCAATTCTTCTGATTTGTTGAGTCATAAAAAGTTGTTAAACATTTGCAACAATTAATTGCTATAAATAAATTGCAAATCAAGTGTTAGTAAAGCAAAAAGTTTTCGTTTGTCACAAATCACATGAAAATCCAGACTTTATTGAAGTCAATTACTTATAATATAATGTAAATCACATAAACTGACAATAAATTTAATGATAACTAAATTAATATTTATGATAAACTCCTCTCCAAATACTAACCAAAATGCTGTGCAATAAATGTATATCAAAATATTAAGCTCTGGGAGAGTCAGAGAGAAACTGCACCAAAAGATAAATATTCTTATCATTAAATGATTTGAAGAACGCATTTAATTGAGTGCAAAGTGTTGTGCAAATGATAAGAGAGGAGATCCCATGAGATCCCATTCCGTATAAAAACAGTCTTTCAATTCGACTATTTATTAAAATTTATTGCATTTTTCAGTCATTTTAGTTGTTTTGTTGTAAATATTATTTTAGATGTTTGTATTCTGTGCCAAAACATAGGACCAGTGCATAGACCAGTGCTCACCACAATCTCTAAGCAAACAATTCGTGTCTGAAATTTTAAAACTAATTTCTTTATAAATGTGTCGTCAGTTCTACTCTTTTTTTATTCACTAAATTCATAGCAAATGAAACCTCAATAGAAAATACATAAAATGTATTCTAATAATTTCCTCACAAACTTGTCGTTCAAGTCTTGACTTTTTAAAAAATATGTGCTTTTTATTAGTGGATAAATAGCGGGAAATAAAATTATCCACTTCTCAGAGATAGTGTGAATGTCAGCCGAAAACTAAAAAAACAGTAAAATGACTGAAATGACTGTCCAATGAAGAAGCGTAACAAAAGTTGTTGTGTTGGTTGGTTTTAAGTTGAAGGTTGTGCTCAACCTATTGTACATTACCTGCAAAACTACTGTTAGATTTAAAAAGAAATATAATTTAAAGTTATTTCCATTTTAAAAATCTCACGAATTACTAGTTTTTCAAATGAAATAAAAATATTTTCTGAACTGATTTTCGTTGAAATCATCAAAAGTCTACTCAATATATTCATTGTGTGTTTCTCTTGATTTTGTGGTCATAAAAATGTGATGTTATTCGCTGTAAATGAGGTTAATATACCATTATTTCTATTGAAATGATTTTATATAAATCTCTGATAAATAAAACATTTATTCCAAACAACAAAAGACTATCGTTTGTAGAAAATATACCGAAAATATGTTGTAATCATTGAAAAAGTGTTTGGAACTCAATTTTGTTAAAAGTGTTCATCGCTTCGGAAAATTCAGTTTATCTCATCTGTTGGTGAATGAATGGTCACAATAACTGATAATTACTTTTATCAGATTGTTGTTCACTGAGTAGAATGAAATTGTTCAGGCAGAAATCCTCTGAGCAAAGGAGACTCAGTCTCACTCTCTATGGATTTAATCCTAAAAATGTTGACCCAATCGACGAAATCGTCAAAAAACTGAAACTCGCCTTAAATAAGAGTCCTTTGAGTACTTCCAACCAAACCACAGACGACAGCACCAAACGGCTGAGTATTGATAAAACCGAGAAAAGGCTTAACATAACCAGTAATTCCTCGAATCATAATAACAACTCTAATGTGGAAACTATTAACGAAAGTCATATAAAACAATATTTAGAAAAATTAATGTTTAATATTATTCTCAATAAACACTATTCGGACAACTCTTTAACAGATATTAGTGAACAGCAGACAAATACTGAAATACATAATAATATTAATAATCAAAAGTTGTTTTCCTCATTCACTGACCAATTATTCTCTTCAGACATAATACGGGAATTAATATTAAAGTTACCACTAATTGGTTTCGAAAACAAGAAACTGATCGCAACGATAGTATGTAATGCACTCCTTCTTAAAATAGATGACAAACTCGTTACAGTTGATTACATTTGCAAAGAACCGGATATATTGTTCTCACTTATAGATACCTATAAGTATGAAAAAAGTGATTTGACTCTCAATTGCGGACGAATTCTAAGACAATGTCTACAACACCAGTGTTTGGCCAGAATTGCACTCAACTCTCAAAGATTTTTAATGTTTTTCTCTTATGTCAATCAAAAGACATTTGATGTGTCAATGGATGCGTTCATTACATTCAAGGAATTACTAACCACTCATAAAGAATTAACAAAAGAATATTTAACAGAAAATTGTGACTTATTTTTCAATAAATACATTCATTTAATTAATTCTAATAATTACGTAACAAAACGTCAATCACTGGAAATATTAGCACTTATTCTGAGCAATAGTTCTACAATTCGTCAGCTTTTTTGCAAAGAAAGTCAACGATTGACACTTATATTGGATCTGTTTTGGCATCAGTACAGACACATCAGATTCAGGGCTTTGAATATATTCAATGCCCTAATCAATAGTGATAGCGATGATCACCACTCCTTACAAATCATGCAATTTCTTATTGAACAGAATGACAGACAAAGAGTTGTGGCAGTTCTCAAGAATTTCATTGATTACAAAACAAAATGTAAATTCTTTTTAGATCTAAAACCGTTCGCAATAAAAGTCATCCATTTTTTCGAAGAGACAACAAATTATTCTTTGGATAAACATTAGAGACATTTGAATAAATATTTTATTTTTGGAGTAAATATTAAATAACTGTCAATAAATAAATTACTGTTAATATTATTATAACTAATTTATGAATCATTTAATTCATTCAATGATTAAATATATTTTCCTATTTATTACTAGTCTTTGGAATTGAGTTTTGGGTCATTCGGACAATCATTCGCTCCTTTTTTTAATAATTAATTTTCCAATCAATCAATACTTTAAATTTATCTCATCTAAACTTTATATACAAAATACCTTGTTCAATTCAAACTTATTGCATAATAAATGTTATGGAGAAAACTAATTAATAATAATTATTATACAAATGTTACCTTGTATCATTTGACAAATTGCTAATAAATCAAAATATGTATGACTAGTAAAAAACAGGCTTAGAATGATCTTAAAAGTGATCATGGCAATTCCCTATAGATTGTATAATAGATGTAATGCAGTGGTTATGTAGGGGTAATGTTGTGGTAAAAAAATAAATGTGAGTCTGTGTTGTCGGCACTGATATCACGTGATTTCAATGCAATCTCTCATTTAGTGAACAACAAACCAACAAAACCGGTGTTTACTATCTTTTTTATGGAGACATTCACTCCCGAGGAATGGGTACCACTTTCTTTGACAAATGTTTTATACATAAAAGGTTTGTATTGAAGGAAATTTCAATCAGAAATGGTCTTAAAGTGATTAACTGATCTCTTCTTTAGGTGACTTTTGGGGACATCTCTTAGCGTATATATCATTGATTCCGTTCGCAATTGTGGTGTCTTTCATAACATTAACGATATTCGTTCGCGACATTCATGTCGTAAATATCACTCATTTTTAGTCCAAATAAAATCAAACGAATTAAACAAATTTTAATTTAATTATTCTTTAGATATTCTTCTTCTTCGGTCAACTTTTAAATGAATGTCTATGTCTTGGGCTGAAGAAAGTGCTTCGACAGTCGCGACCACAACAAATAATAGGCGCTAAATATCACTCAAACCGGTCATATGGGATGCCTTCACAACACTCACAATTTATGGCATTTTTCGCCTTTTATTGTCTTTTATTCTTTATTTTTAGACTCAAACGAAAGTCTACTTATTTTAAGTGTTTTCTAACGCTATTAATCTCTGTTTTGTCCTCTACTGTCATATACTCGAGGTTTGTATTAATGAGATCTCATTTAAGTAAACTTTTAATATAAATGTCTATAAATTGAAGGATATATTTATTATATCACTATTGGTCTCAATGTTTGGTCGGAATTGGAGTCGGATTTGTGTTCGCATTGATTTGGTTTTCAATAATTAATTGGATTTTAGAGCCGACAGTGTTTTCATTCCTCCTTAAACTGTTAGACAACTTTAATCTTAGATTATCTCAAATCTATTTTAAACTATTTTTTATTCATTAGAAAAATTAGTCGTTTTCTGGGACTAACGAATGTCTACATCGAACCCAAGAAGAATAACCACAAAGAAGTCATCAAAAAAAGAAAATGATTTCACAAAAATAAGTGATTTTTTGTGAAATCATTTCTCATAAATGACTGAATCAATGATTTTATTTAATTAAAACTTTATTTTTAATAATTTTTAATTTTAATATAATTTTTGATTTCGAAATATGAAATCAATTAATAATTAATTAATTAATTTAATTATTAATTACTTGAAATTTGATATAAAGAATAAAAATATTTTTGAAATTTAATACTTTATTTAAA
>JAQIXI010001274.1:0-14611 GCA_034700165.1 Galumnidae sp. Gr-Ori-00277 | reverse complement strand
TTAGTATCAATTTATCTAATAAACATTGGATAACAAAAATGGATTCTGACTAATTCGAGCATGCTGAATTCGAATATGAAGTCCTCTAGCGGAAAAACTAGCAGTGAGATCGAAAAACGTCTCATTGAAACATTACTCAGGGGCACCCCCTCTATCCATTTCTGCAATAATCCCAGATGGCGCATGTCGAAGGAAAAAAATACATTACCGTGATTTTTTTTCTTTGGTAAACATTATTCATTGAAACAGTTTTTCATATTTTTCATAAATATCTGTTTTAAACTAATCACGGTTATTTTCTTATTTATTAAACTTTCATAATGGGTGTGAATAGAAGCTTAAAATAAATGTTACGTATTTGTTGTCAACTATTTTAACAAATTTTAATATACTTTTTGATATACTTTTGGCTAATGTTGGTTATAATTAATCAATGAATTATATTTATATTGGCTTTCATTTTCTATAACTTTTTTGAGAAAGAGATTGAATTCCCTTTCAATAAAAACTCTTCGATTTTGAAGCAAAAAATAACAAAATAATTCAAAATATGGTTCGGTTCCAAAAGGCAGCATTAAGTTTTGTTGTCTTATTTGCACTGATGACCCTTCCCTCTGAACTGATAGTTTATTAGCGAATAATAATATAAATCATTTATTTATTCCCATTCTATAAGCGAAGGGTTCGAAAATTGTGGCAGGTCTTTTATTAATTATCAATTATTAATAAATAAATTAGAGTAGAAGTTATTAAAAATAGAGATAAACATAGAATTTATAACATTCGCAATTCCAAAAAAATACGTACAAGTTCAAATACAAATAAGCAAATTTTATCGAAAATATTTATTCAAATTTGTTTTTTGGAAATATATTGAGTCAAAGGCGGGGAATGACTGCTCTCTCGATAGGCTTTAATCGATGACAACTCTAACAGATTAGAGATCGCTTTCTGGAGGGGAAACCGCTTACCATCGCGTCTACACTCACCTAAACAACACATTAGTATTAATACTGAGATCTACTAAAACGACAATACCTTTAATGTCATCAAAATTGAGAGCAAAAGTCATAACCCCTCCCATATTAGCCCTGACCACCCACTGGGCCTTCAGTGCAGTCGATATTTCGCTTTCGTATGCGACCCAATCAAAGTTCTTGTAAGCGAACGGCACCTGACTATAGACATCGAACTCACGGGTGGCCCCCGAAGACAGGAAATGACAGACAGCCGTATCTATTAGTCATTAGAGGTAAGTAATAACCTTGCTCAAAATAGAAGCTTACAATTTAGTTTTCCGTTTCCTAGTCCTGGACCCGAAACGGGAACATCTAAGCCTTGTGAGACGGGCACAACCAAACTGTATGTTCTAGCATAAGTTGGAACTCCTAGAATAATCTTATGTAAAGGCATTCCTTTGTTGGCCCAATAGGTGGCGGACCAGGCCTTCAATGGATCAACAAATTAGTGTCGAAAATAGTAAAATATAAGAGCAAACAATTTATACATAAATTGTGTCAAAACATTTATAACGGATTCTATGGATTAAGACTTCAAAAGAATGAAATAATTGACACAATTTATGGACGAAACCGATTATGAAGTGATAAATGGTTTGCTTTTATATTTTGCAGATTTAGAACACTTCTCACAGCATTCAAAGTCTGAAAATAGTTCTTTTCTGTTGGCCGCGGATAAAGTGGTGAGTGATGGCCAGTATAGGGTCTGTCCCATCGATACGTATTAAAGTCATACGACATTAAATTGACAAAATCAACGGCACTGTTTGGAGTGAATCAAAATTGTATCTTGCTCAATTGTACTTACTCTCCAATAAGTGGTATATCATAGGATGACATGGCTATGACCAGAGGCGCGCCCACTGTAGCAGATATAATGAAATCATCTCTGAATCTACGAATGGCTTCTCTTCTAATTTCCTGAAAAAAGAGTTTTCATTAATTTTTGTCTAAAATTCATATAAAAATAAAATACTTTTAAAAGTAAAACAAAGTTCTGTTTGTCTTCTATAGAACCGGTCCTAAAGTAAGGGTATTCCCAATCGATATCAATGCCATCAAATTCAAAGGCATCGCAAACATCGAGAACTGAAGCAACGAATTTGTCTCTACTCTTATCGTTGGACACCATCTTTGAGAAGTGGGCACCACTTCCGTCACCAATTGATAGCATTACTTTTAGTTTACGATTAATTGTTCTCAAATGAGTTAACTCTCGATATCTAATCAAAAATAGATTTATATTATTTGAAAGAACAGCACATTTTCAGCGCACTTTTCCGGGTCTTCTGATGTATCCCTGGGTATAATGAGGTCATTGGTTGAAACAGAGGCGTAACCGACGATAAGATGCGAACAAATAAACGGATCGATGTCTTGAATCTTAAGATTTCCATCTTTTGCTTTCAAGAGATAATAACAAACCCTTTTGAAAGTATGAGTTCCTGTGCTTTCTAGCCCTGGTCATTTTAAAAATACAAACTCTAATTAGCATATTCAATGAACTAGGTCATTAGCATTTTCGAATTAAATGAGAAATAATTGATCAAGTTAAAAAACAAAAAGTTTATTGCATTAAAAATATTTACAAGGTAACTTTGTTTATGGCTAAATTAAAATAGTATCTTGTACATTTAATATTATAAAATATTGGAATAGGCAAAATCATAAATCATATGACCATGCAAGGTTTTATTCAAGAATTGCTCATTTAATTCTTATTATATTCTAAAACAATTGATAAGCTATTTTAACCAAGATCATTTTTTAAATAACATTATTAATAATCTGATAACTATCCGATTCATTAAAAGAGACACCTTTTGAGTTCTCGAAATATACTTCTGGGCTCTGATTGGACTCAATTTGGTTGACACTAATATTCCGGACGTATTCGTCAAAGTCTTTGTGAATCAAATCATTAATCGATAAAACATTTTCTGTTGAATTGTTTACAACTTTTGTCTCATTATTTTCAACATTTGTTTCATTCAATAGAATATCGAAATCAATGGTTTCCTTATCTGACACTTTAGTTGTCGTCTCTGTTGATGTCATCATATGATTATCCGAAGAGGAAGTGATAAGAGTAGTGATGACCGGCATTGGAGTAGTGGTCAAAACAGAACTCATTTCAATTTCAATTGGATTCTCATTTACTGTTGAATATGGAATAGAAGTGGTTGTTGTCAATACCTCAGAGGAATGTACACCAGAACTAAGTCCAGAGTCTGTTATAACGCGCACAGAATCAGTCGAATGAGTGGTCAAAAAGTTATGGTTGTTATAGAAATTATTTCCATAACTGTTTGGATTTGGAGTCACCTCTTCGTCTGGTAAGAGCCCTACCGTTACGGGCGGTATAATAAAACGACGATAACCAGCGGGTGCTCTGGGAGTAGCGAACTGGACATGCATCGCACCCGCATAGGCTCTGTTCACAACTTTTGGTCGACGAGTTGTTGTCTTTGGAGGCCTTTCGAGCATTCGTTTTGTTAAATACTGTGGAATTCTATTCTGTTCATCGGGAGGTTCAATCTGCACAGGCACATTTGTCGATGCAGAGCCTTTGGTAGAGGGAGTGGCCATAGGTTGAGGTATGATCTGAGGCACAAAAATAAACTGAGGCATTTGCTGACCGTTCATTACTGCCATTTGAAAAGCTGGTGCTGGCATTTGAACGGCCGGTGCATTCATAACGGGTGCTGTCATGACGGGTGTGGCCATTACTTGAGGCTGAGCTGAAGGTTGAATATTAGGCATAAAAGAATTCATTTGTTGTTGTCTTTGCATTTGTTGCTGGAGTATAATCGGCAGCAATAGATTGATATAAGGCAAGAGATTCTGTGCCTCAGTATTAGTCTGCGATGGAGGGGTCTGTCTGTTCTCGTTATTGATATTCATACTAAACTTCATTGGGTCCAAACGAGGAATGGCCTGATTGAGGAAAGTCCTCCACATAGTAAGACTCAGGCCCTGCATTAGTAGCAATGAGAACAGCATTTGAAGGGGTCCGGCGACCAGTCCTAAAGACATGGTTTCCAATAATTATAGCTACGATTTCTCTCAAAAATGGATTTTTTTGAAAAAGTATTTAAAAAACAAACACTAATTAAACACAAAATTTATGTCAAATATAAGACATATTTTAAGTAGACTTTCATTGACTGACACTTTCATAGTTTGATAAGACTTTGTGGTTGGCATACAGTCAGCCACACGAAGAGGTATACTGAAGACAAAGTTTAACGTTTCGATTATTAGTGCTATTGTTGTGTCGAACCCAATATGCAAATGAAGTGAAAACAATTAATCGCTAATCATTTATAGTAAACTTCCTTTTGTGTGCCTTTAAGTCATTCACAAAACTATTATTTCACTAATATTTCATTTCAAGTATTAAAATCCAATCCATATTAAATCCAATGATGACCAAGATAGTATTTTATAACCATAGCATATAACAGTTAAAATTATCAAGGCAACATTAAAACTGTATATATTTTAGAATTAAAATTTTAAAAAAAATTTACCTAGATACATTATAGTAGAACACCTTGACTACAGACTCCGTATTAATACTGATCTCTAGTATTAATACAATTAATAATTCTCTAAAACTTAATTAAAATAAAAACAAAAATTATATACTATTTATTAGTGACTAATAAACTGTTTAAGACTTTCGATTAAAAATTAAAATACTTTTAAGCATTAGTTTAAGAAAAGAGAATATTATATAATAGAGACAAACAACCGGTATTAGTCTGTGCTCTGAAGCGAACAGTCCTTTAAAATACATTTCATTTCATTCATTTATTAGTTTTAATGGATTATATTAAGCACAAACTTTTTTATTCATTATCCCAATTATCGCTTCATTTGTTAAATAATTAACAGTTTTATTGTCCGAAAAAATTCTTTGCATTTCATCTCAGATTTATTTGAAAAAATTAATATGACATTAACAAGGTAAATATAGTCAAATATTTCAAATTTATAACCCGGAATCCATTTATTCTAATAAAGTAATTAAATTATTAAATTAAATTTAAAGGGGAGGGAGGGAGAGGGAGAGAAAAGGGGAAGGAGGGAGAGATAGACTAAAATTTTAATTTTTTGAGGCCATCTATTGTGGGACAATATTTGAGATGTCTTTTATTGAGAGAAAATTTATAAACTTTTTGGATTTTTTTAAAAATTTTAATTGTTTTAATGAGAGTCTCAAAGAGGTTCGTTAATGCAATTGAGTTCATCCAATCCTTTAAGGTATGACACAATTATCCATTATTTTAAATTTTTGTAAATTAATGGGTCGACTAAATAACATAAATTTATCGATTTTAAACATCGGAGGCCTTCTATACATTCGATAATTGAATTTCAATTATATAAAAGGGAAAATAGTAAACTTATTATTACCTTGTTAATTACATTATTTTATCAATTTATTAATTCTAGTCATAATCAAGGAAACAACAGATTAATGTTTGGCCTCTGACTGGAGTCAAGTGCGCGTTATATCATTTATTATATAAGATTATATAAGAAATTTTTTTATAATAAATGGTTATCTGTGATAACAAGATGATTCTGTAAATGGAGCATGTCAATTTGTCCAAAGATATACTTTTTATGTTTATATTAATGAAAGTAAGATGTACATGCTACATTAATTCAAAATATTTCTAATCAAATATATTCTTCAGTATGTTTTAAATAAAATTTTCTATTTTAATTATTTTACCTTGTTCATCATTACTACTAGTCAACACATTTATATAAACTGTAAAAATTGTGTCTGTCTTTTATGCTGTTCTTTGAGGAGGAATGGAAATCTCCCCTTTGATAACACTTTAAATATTTAATAATTTGTCTGAAAAACATTCCAAACAATTTTGGCATAACTTAGACAGTCGTCAGTTGTTATTTAGTGGTCGTAAACGACACTTACCTTTCCTTACATTTTATTATTATATAAACTCTTTTAATAAATGTTTAAATAAATATTAAATGAGTTTTATTTAAATCAATTTTAATTTAATTCAATTAAATAGAGCTAAGAGTAGTCTAAAGCAGGGATCTCCAACTTTAAAATTAGCGCTAAACTTGGTAGTCGTAATTTATACAAGGTAGATTTCATATTGTATAAACTTGTTATTTTTATATGCTAATGACTTAAACTTGTGATAATAAGACATTAATTACGCGGGGGTCAAAACCATAAATGGCTCTCAAACTGGATCTTTGGAGATCCATGGTCTAAAGTGAGACTACGCGATGAATAACGTGTTCTATCGCTCAGTCAGACCTCAAAATTAGCTTGATGAATTTTTACCAAGATTCATTTTTTTTTAATTTATATAATTTTTTATATATCGAAGTTTCACTGTTTTTCAAATATGTTTTCGAAGCCATAAATAAAAATTATTTTTTAAATAGAAATCAATTTTCAAATATTTATTTGAATCGTTTTATTGGAAGCCATTAAAAGTCAGTTAAGTTTAAATCAAATAATTTGTTACAAATATTTTATTTGATTTCATTCAATCAAAAGTGTATATCATTTAAAACAATTATTTTTTGTACAATAATTTTTTCGGTAAAAGTATTTACAAAATCAAGGCTTTAGAGAAAACCTTAAAATTCACTTCAAAAGAAATTCCGCCCACAAGTAGTCATACTCTTGGCATTACTCATAAAACTTAACTTGTTCATTAAATTTATTCATTAAAATTTACTGTTTTCTTAAGCCAATGTTCTTTCAAGAAATACTTCAATAATTTCTTAACTCATTTTAAGTAAATTTTATATCAAAAGATTCTAAAAATTTTTTGAATAATAATTTTGTTTTACTTATTCTTCGCTTCAATTAATTTTAAGATCACTTCAAAGAACAGATACACAGAAGTTAAATGTTCCGGATATTTTCAAGATAATGTTGGCTCATTATCAAATTTTCTAACTAATCTAGCTAATTTAATGAGTAAATTGGTTTTATTTCAATGTAAATAACACTTCATAAAAACCTAACCATTAATTGGAAACCATTTGATTAAAAATTATTATTATTATTATTAATAGTTATTATTACTTATTTTATTATTATTATATTCAAGTAAAGTTTATAAATAAGTGTAATAATGATAATAATAATAATAATATTTCACTATTGCTTTGTTGATGACTTCCCTAATAAAAGATTCAGAGGAAGAGCACAAAAGCTGTTGAAGAGCTCCGGTCGATGGTCTCTCTCTCTCTCTCACTCTCTCTCACTGACTCTTCCTCTCATTTATAAGTCATATATCTTTATCACTGACTTATCAGTGGACAGAACTATGGAATAGTAGATGAATTGATTGCTCTCTCATATAAGGAGATAGACTTTCATCAATAGTGTAGATCTCATATCAAAATTTATGATTGATTTCCAGTTATGAACACATCGTATATAATGTATGTTAAATACGGAAGTGTTTTCACTCATTCATATTAAAACAGAAAGAGTGGAGACAAACAGAGATGGAGTGCTTCCATAGCCATACCCAATGAAAATTCTAAGTCTCCTGGTACAGTCATAAAAGTGCACTTGCTTATCTTTTAATCAAAAAAGCGATTAAAAGCCCTCGAAACAAATGTTCCAAACATTATACAAAATCTATGCTTGGTTAATTTTGTTTAACCAATTAACTAGCTAATTGAACAAACTCTAAGGCTTGGAATAGCCTATGGAATGATCACTCCGTACACATCCCTGTCATCTGTTTATGTATATAATTATCGAAAGTTTTATACAAATAGTGTTTAATAGCAATCAAATAGAAAACGAGAGAAACGTTTAATTAATAATTCATTGCTATTAAAAGTCAAGTATTTGTTTGTTAGTCTTGTTTTGGCATCACTTCAGACAATTGTATATTGAATTACAACTTATTTGTATCGTAAATGCACACTCAAAAAAGTGTCTCGGAATGTATTCCTTTGTAAATGTTTTATAGAAAATGTGTCCGATCACTTCAAAATAGTTAATTAAATGCAATCAATAGATTACTAATAATTAATAATAAATAATAATCTAAACCCTATTTAATAAAATGAGAATTCCTTTTATCAAACAATTTATTATTCGCTAATAAATTGGTTGAAGAATATTCTGTGGCGAAGGAATGACTAGAGCTTAAGATATAGTACAGTTCTGTGGTTTGAGCCCAACCTTGCGTTTATTAATACGGGGTGAGTCAATGAACAGTGTGTCTATCATTTTGCCTTTTTCCAGACTCTTTTGTATACTATTTTGTTGTCGGAGTATATATTGTGTCTGTTTTTGGTGAAGAAGTTCTCTGAATATCTTAACAATATTTTCGTTGTTTTTGGCCGAACACTCGACGAAACCCATTTCCCAATCGATGTTTATTATGGTTTCCGCCAATTCTTTCTTAACCACTCTTTTATCAGACAAATCTGTCAAAGAAAAAGTTACTTGTTAATTTAATTTGATTGGTTCATTTTAAAATTATCATGGATATATTTTTTTAAAAATATCTAAAAGATAAATATAATTGTAACAAGGTTTAATATTTAAATAACTAGCTTAAGACATTATAAACTTGGTCAATTTATTAAAAGTTATTAAATATAAAAATATTTAATGAATAAATGTGAAATAACCCTTCTTATGAAATCCCAGGTCATATGCATACTGTAAGTGCATTCATATGATGTTTGTTTGGATTAAATCCCATTTCATATACATTTATCCAAATGTATTAAGTCTTGTGTCAAATACAGGAAAAGAAATTCTTAGGCAATAATTCTGGGAATTCTCTCGATTATCATATTATCCTTCAAATGGAAACCTCTTCGTAGAAGTTGTTCTTAACTCATGTGATCCCAATTCAAATGAAACTTTCGGTAAAAGAAGTGAATTCTTAGAAATGATTTTAATGTCAACTCAATAATGAATGAATAGAACAGACACTGAAGTCAACTGTTCTCCCATATAAAGGACACTTTTATTCTATTTAAACTTAAGTTATCTTGGTTAATTAGTTCTTCTAAGAATGATATTGGTCAATTAAAAAATTTAGGCTTCTAAATTAAATTTATTTCCTTTGTAAAATAACCTTGATAATTTATAATTAAAACTAGGATATTTTGCAAAGAAAAAATGGAAATTCCTTTATAATAAAATAATCATGATCACTTTTAAGGGTTCTTCTTTTCAATTGCTGCTAATTTTGAGATGTAACCTTGGACCTAGTTAATTTTAAATTAAGCAACTAATCTATTTCGTTGAGTTACCATGAACATGAATAAGGCTTCTTTCAAAGACTAATTTTATATCTAGAAGAGTTTTCTGAATGATCTAAGTAAATATCACCTTGATAAATAGTATAAAGAAAAAGTATATAAAAAATTATGTCTCAAGTTTTTAGACAACAATTTTAGAAATTCAGACATAAATTCAATTTCATTGAATCTCAACTATCAATGTTTGCCGACATCTTTAAAGGGATTATGTTTGAAGATATTTGCCCTCGAAAATAGAGTCCTGGATAAATGTACAAAGAACTTTTTTAAGGACATTATATCTGTGGACAAACTATTCTTTTTAAAAATATCCCGATTTGTTTACACAATAAAAATGAGTAAAGAAATTCTTTTCAAGTATTTATTCAAACTATCGACCGATGATTTGTTGAACTCTGGGCACAGAATAAGAATTTTTTTCATCCATCAGAATTATGAAATATTTGCTAGGTTATTGATATTTAATCATTCATATGAGTCTAATTGAGCTAGATTAAACTTTAGCATAAATGCCCAGGGCATATTCTCCAATATTTTTCCATAAGAATAACCTTAATTTTCTGAATTTCCATTTACTCAATATATCAAATCACTACATATCTGTCTTAAAATTGAACTTGGTGAAAATTAAAAATTCCATATTAACCGCATAAATGCATGAAATTTACGGTTAGAAAAATAATATTATTGCTAAAGAATATACCCCCGCATAAATTCTTGTTCAAAATGGAATTTTCTGGTTTATACGACTTTAATATAAACCAAGTGGAAAATATTTTATCTTTGATTGAACCTTGTTAAAAAATTAGTCTTATTAGCATAATTAAATTAATATCCTAGCTAAAACCTACTATGAGATTTTTGCCAATTAGTATAAAATGCCAACAATTAATTATTGTATCGCATTTGAAATGTCAGAAACTAAACACAAAAAAACACCTTACTCATACAATATACCTTGATATCTTTTACCTAGCAACATATATAATTATTCAAGGTTATTTTGCACAACGAATAAATAAATTTCAATAAATATTTCAGACGTATTGAAAATGAATTTGAATAAAAAAATATTGAATAGTGTCTATTTCTTTTAACATAACACTTTTATGTATTCAGCAAAATTACCAAGCTAGACTAATATAAAATTGAATAATTATTTTATTTTCGTCATATTTTTATAACTTTTTTTTTAATATTACCAATCAATTAACCTAGGAATAGATCGAAACTAACTTTCCAAACAAAGTTATTTTGGTGCTAATAAACTTGGAAATATTTATCTTGCTATTCTAACCCAGAACTGTTTATTTGCATCCATTCATTTATTCGAGTCAATAGCCGAGTATAGAGACGCTCAGGACTCGTATCAACACTGTTTCCCACACTAATACAATTTCAGCTGGACGTGGGTGACAGCACAGCACAAGAAAAGCATAGGTACAGCACAGCACAGGTACAACACAGGTATCATTGACTCGAAACAAAACCAGAATAACATACAGTCGTATAAATTTCTTTGAAAAATAATAATTTGTTTTATTTTATTCTAAAGAATTCAAAAGAATATTTTAAAGTAATATTTAACCTTGATACTTATGAATAATAACTTGTAAGTAATCAGTCAATGACTGACATTAAGATAGTTTTTTTTTCAATTGCAATGATAAGAATGACAAGAATCTTGGTTATTTTTAGAAAAATAATGTAATAATAAAAGGATAATCGAATATTTCTTTTCACGCATGAATGACCAAGAATATTTTATCATCAACTAATACCTCGATAACAATTTTAATAAAAAAAGATCTATCATTTTATTCTATGAAAATTGAACAAGATTATTCTAATAAATTACCTGACTTATTGCCAACAGTAACTATCGGTGGAATATTTGGCGTTCTTTCAGCGATGATCTCGTCTTTAAGACGGGTCACCTCATCGAATGAGTCCATGTCATCAATGGAATAAACCAGGACAAATGCATCACCAGTGCAAATTGCTAGTTTACGCATAGCTAGATTCAATTAATAAATAACGGATTAATTCCATTTCAATGATTAAAACAATTCTGTAAAGTTTTTCAATTAACCTAAAAATTAAGCTCTTAAAATATATCCTTGCTAATTTTAAATTTTCAACTGGAAAGAATTACATCCAACTCATTTTAAGCACATGTAATTTGGGTTAAATAACGTGCGGACACACTATTCCGGTATAGAATTTTCTAATTTTATGTATGTTATCTATTTGTCAGTAATGACCTAGCATATTTTTCATCATATATAAAATAAATATATCCATTAAAAATTTCAGCCATTTTTAACTATTAATAATTTAAAATTAATTTTCAAAACTAATTAAAATTAATTGAAATTAAACTAACATTTAATATACTAATATTAAAAGGAAAACATTAAAAGTTACTAGCAACTTTCTTATTTAATTACAATATTAGGAAAAAAAAATTTGAAATAATGTTCAAAACATTTCTCAATTCTATTATCTCGGATGACATCAGATCTCTTAAATAAAGACATAATTCACATGAGTTTGTAATCTATTAATAAATTATTATTCATTAAACCAATGATTAAAAACAAAATAATTTGTTATATAATTCTTGTTATTCAACTCTATTAACAATAATTAACAAAATGTCCTCAACTCAACACTCAACTCGACTTACGTCAACTTAAAAAATATTTCTACTTTTAACAAAAGTCGGGGTCATTTGAAATTGACCATTGCATTATAGACAAGGTACTTGTCTACAAAAAAACTTGAATGAACTCGAAAACACACGTTTTATACCACACTTTATAAGATTCGAATTTCCAAAGACCTTGCTCAATTTTTACATTAAAGTTCGTGGAAAATTACATAATGAGCTAACTTTGAAATAAGATACTCGAGTAAAATAATCTTTGAGAGAAAAATAATCTAGTTTGTATTGAGAGACCATTCAATGTCTCTAATCATTTAAAGCTCTGCCGCCATAGAAAGCACATCAGTTCCCAACTCACTCATCGCCTAACGTTTGAGTCACGTTCTAAAGCCTGTCGAGAGTACAGACGCTCAGAATAAACCCGTATTCCCGAAATAACCCATAATTAGACATATTTTCTAAATCAGTCTCTTTTATAACTAATTTTATTTTATTAATAATAAGTTATTAATAAATGTTTTATTCGAAAAATTGTTTTCACCTAGTTTATTTATGACTTGTAAATTTTACTTAATTTTTCCAAATCTATTACGATAATCCTCTATATTTTTCTATGTGCATAATTATCAAGCAAATAGTAGGCGAAGTGGACAAAAGATCTAGGTACTTAATTTATTACTAAGAAAAATTAGCACTTATTTACAACTAGTAAACTTATATTTCTAGCTAAGCATGATTACTGAATCCTGCTTGACAAAAATATTTTTGTTATCAAACCCAAAGTAACCATGCATAATAAACTAGGTCAATCCATCATTTATCACAATCTTGCAAACTTATATTTATATGTGTATTGCATTATATGATGTTTATATATAATAAAATAATTATGCTAATGTAGCAAGATTAATATTTAGAAATTATAACAATTATTAGACTAACATGTAAACTTCCACTTAACTACCTAGATAATAAATAAACAATGAATACCTGGGAAAGGATAAGTTCCACTCGTGTCCAACAAATCTAAAGTTAGTGTTAGGTCAGAGTCTTTGAGTTTATAAACGTTTTGGTAGAGCTCTTCAACAGTGGGTTTATGCGTCTCTTCAAAGCCATCGGACAGTAATCTTCGGACTATTGATGTCTTTCCTATAATTGAAAGAAAAGATATTTATTATAAAAGATTTTTTCTTTTTAAAGACAAACGATTGAGAATTGATTCAGAGTTCAATATGGGGTTCAAAATTGACACTTAACTACCATAAAGAGACGGAACATTCTTTTCCAAACAAATTAAATCAATTTATTCTATAAATCCGTTGATAAAAATGGAATAAAACTTCTATTTTTGTTTATTTTTAAGTCCTCTTAAATTGAAATAATATTAAAGTTTTAATATAATCTTAAGACAATTGAAAGGTTAGAATAAGTTCAGAGACAAGAGATTTGAAGAGAAGTGACGGAAAAGATAACAAAAAATTCTTCTCTTTATTTGCAATAAATTTTTATTATAACAAAAATTGTCTGAACCCATGCCTGAACTCTAACAGTAGAGTGTAGTGAACTTTCAATGACTCTTTCATTCATTCATTCATTGAACCATCCCTTCAGTATAGCCTCCAATTCATAGAGAGATTAATACCGGAATATATTCTCAACTGTAGATCAAAGGCTGTATACCAATCAATAGACAATAAGACCCGGAATTTATTTCTATAACTGTCCGACAATTTTATTGCCAATAGATTTGAACTTTCAATTCATTGCTCGAACCAATTAGAGAAAGTGAAAACATAGAGAACACAGAATAGAACAGAATAACAGCTTTTGTTTTTTAAGTTCAATACAAAGCTTTTCAATTGAATTACTATTATTATTATATTTCGCAATAGAAAAAACATACACATTAGCCATGGTACAATATCCTATTATATACTAGATAAGCATTTTAAACCAAATTCAATTAGTTAATGTACCTTGCTCTATCAATATTTAATGAATAATATTAATGTTTTTATAAATTCTTAATAAAAGAAAAAATTGTGACAATAGAAAATTTTGTGCTTGGTCATTCGAAAAGTATCTATGTATATGATTATCAGCTTGTTAATAATTTAATATGTCTAGCTAAGTGCTCTTATAGAAATTGAGATTTCAAAATCCAAACACAAAAGGTCCTTGTTCAAATATTTATTCTGGTCATCACTAAGGATTTGGTGTCCAATCAAAGGGAATGTTATTTCGCACTCTCTCTCTCTCTCTCTCACTCTTCCTTTCAATAAGTAAAAGGTTATTATCATAAAACAAGAATAAGAAA
This sequence comes from Galumnidae sp. Gr-Ori-00277, assembly GCA_034700165.1. Classification (NCBI taxonomy): domain Eukaryota; kingdom Metazoa; phylum Arthropoda; class Arachnida; order Sarcoptiformes; family Galumnidae; species Galumnidae sp. Gr-Ori-00277. The sequence goes on along the minus strand of JAQIXI010001274.1, from coordinate 297 downwards.
AGTTGCAATTCATTAGAATTGTATAAAATAAAGGAAAGCAACCCGGATAACATCCGACAGAAATACTCTATTCATTCCATTCTTTATTCCCATCTATTCTTCAGAAAATAAGAGAAAGAGTTCACTAATTTATACAACTTTTGATTTCCATTAGATTTTTGCAAAAAATCAAAGTTTATAATCCAATTCTCATATTTTGAAAATTGTATCTCAAGAGAGAAAAGAAAGAAAGGAAGAAAGAAAGAGAGTGAGTGTGTGTGTGTGTGTGTGTGTGTGTGAGAAAAAGAGAGAGAGAGA
>JAQIXI010001273.1:0-14616 GCA_034700165.1 Galumnidae sp. Gr-Ori-00277 | reverse complement strand
TTTTTTCAAATATTTAATTTTTTCCGGGTAATCCCGAGGGCTACCCAATGGTCCCTTACGCTACAATATTGTGCACCAACTTTCTGCCTGACCCTGTATATGTTATATAAGAGAACATATTCTTTAAGACTAATTGGAGTAAAACAAATATGAATTTTCTTTAAGTTTATATATTAATTGAATGAATTGAATGATTTTTTTCAAATATAAATTTTTACTCATTATTTAAGTTAACTTTTTTTGCATGAATTGAATTTCAAAGACTTCATTGGCTTTTGAATTTTACTATAAAAGTGTAAACATTGCATTCAAGCAAATCCTAAATCACTATATTTACTCTTTAAAAATCGGTAAGACTTCGAAATATTAAATGATTTGACATTTGAATACATTTAGTGATGTGAAGGTATTGGAAGTCCTTCTAACTAAGGAATTCATAAATTATCATAAATCTTATATAGATAAAATTTTAAATAAATTAATGTAAAGTTTATTTTGTTGATATTTTCATGGTAGACATACATGTTGTATATAACAAGTTAAGTTCTGTATATATTTAAAGTCATTGTTTAAATAAAAGTTTGTTTTTCTATGTTTTCGGGTTTATTTATCTTCGTTTGTGTTAAGGATATTCTTATATATTTTAAAAAAATCGAGACTAAATAAAAAAGTCATTATTATGTTTTGAAAAAGTGGTCTAATGTTGAGACTATATTAGACTATAATATTTGTTAACTAAAAAAAGAAGAAAAGGCAAAGAATTTTTATTTGATTTACAAATGAAAAGATTTGCTAACATTTAGAGTGAATGAGAGAAATAAATATAAATGAAATGAATAACACTTAAGAAATGGTTGGATATCACGAAATATCCCGTTATATGAATTACAATAGAAGTTTAAATTGAGAGTTATTCTCTTTTTTGTTGGAATAATAATTAGCAAGGCAATTTGCAACAATTGAATTAAAAGCCATTATCACAATGATTAAGAAATTTTCTATATCTAATTCTTGCTTGATGATTTATAATTCATGAATAGTATATTTCATATACTTTGTTAAAATGTTATTTAAATACGAAATATCTCTAATTGTAATTAATGAGTCTATTTGTGAAAATGTCCCAGGAGGCAAATAAGAAAGTCAGTCAACTGAATAGAAAATTAACTGTCAAAAATTGTGAAGCCAATATTGAATGTCCAAGGGGATTACTTTTACTCAAAATGATAGTATAGTATAGTAAATATATTATAATTTATATAATATAAAATAAATTATTTAAACTTATTTTGCAAAATAAAAGCAATAAGGTCAATTTGGTTTAAATTTTAATAGACTATAAAATTGTACTGAAGGTATGGTTAAAACTTTGGGTCAAATGTTTACTTTCTATAGAACTGTTTCATAACTAAAATACCGTATTCCCCCGTCTCAGCCGGCATGCCGGTATATAGTGAGTTTGGGGATACTGCCGGTATACCTCGGATATAACGGCATGCCGGTATAAATGAGGAAATATTTGGAAAATAATTGAACTAAATTTTATTAAAATATTTTCTAAGTTTTAATATTTTAAACCATAAATTAGTGTTATTTTCTAAGATAAGATAAATACTACGTTAAGTACTATAATGTATGCTTTAAATCCCTTGATTTAAAGTAGACATAGTTTTAAAATGAATGGGAATTAAATTATTTCTAGTAACGAGCAAAATTTTTCCTCGTTTTATACCGGCATGCCGTTATAGACCAAGAGCAACATTTTGACAAAATGGTCAAATTCACTTATACCGGCATGCCGGCTGAGGCGAGGGAATACGGTAATTGGTTTTACTTTAAGTAGTGATCTCTATAATATTGTTAACAAGTTTTGTAGTGTTTTACTTATCTAGATTACATTACTTTAACTAGATTATTTATAAATATGTATCTGTAAGCTGCATCTAGGTTCATTCTATGTTAATCTCTTTATGTGATTCAATCTTGTGTGTACAGCATCTCAATCTAGATAACTTTGAGCTAACTTAAATGTCCTAGATCAGCTTTTATAGGGCCAAATGTCAACTCTGGTGTAAATAATTTAAATGATTTTATTTGTTTTATACCTAATATTAACTCAAATTTTTGACCAAATATTCAATTTTTCATTAAATTTCAAAAATCTAAAGACTTTTATTAAACATTTTATAAAAAAATTTAAAAATTGTTTGAATATTTTCAAGTAAACTTGTTCATTTTATTCTAAAATAGAAAAAAAATTATAATTTCAACATTAAATAACTGGAATTCCATTTTCAATGGGAGTCATTAAATGTTGCTTGCTCATAATTTAATATTCTTGAAAACTTTGATATTTAGAAGACGTGATTTGAATTATAGTTACTTTTCTATTGATTCGAAAATTAGCAAAATTTTCAATTTTAAAATGAAAATTTATCAAATCTTGCTAGGATAGTTTTTATATTTAAATATCATAGTTAATATTGTAAATGGTGTTAAAATCACATAAAGATCTTATTGTCTTTAGTCTCAGAATTTAAGAGTCGATTTTCGAATGTTTTCTTTCATTATAGATAAGCAAGCAGAAATTTTAGATGATAATAATGATAGCCTCCGGATAAAAATGAAATTCAACTCTGAAATAGAAGTCTCTTTTCAATGATAAGCACTCGAGTCATAAATCCTATCGAAGAAAAATATCAGAATCTGTCAATAAAAATGGTTGAGAGGGATATGTGAGGCATAATATGTGGGGCATAATATTTGGGATCACTTTTAGAAAACTTATTAAACATTAGGATTAAAGTGAAATTTAGAGAATGTGCTGGTTTTGTGTGGTGTTCCCTATTTTGTTGTCAATAAATATTAGCTATTTATTGGTATTACCTGTCAATACCGATGACAATCAATGTGTAAACTGAGACACACAAAGCCATTGTTGTGGCAAAAGATGAAAGTGGACAGAGATATGGATGAAAGACCCAACGGCCCAGCATAAAGTGTGTATATGTGAATGGAATGGAACAAAGAGCCATGCTTAAATCTGATAGTGACAAGTTTATTAGAAACTTTTTAAGTTCCCTTGATGACTTCTTTCCATAGTATAGGACAGCGATTACAGTCAAGTGACTGCAGAACGCGATTATAGCCGTTAATGAGTAAAGACATGTTAGTGCCCACTGTATAGATGGTGGCAAAGCCTCTAATGATTGCAGTGTTTTGGGAGACACAGACGTAACGTTTTTAGTGAAATTCAAAAGCGATTTATTAGTGAATGTCTGGTCCACTACTGAATTCAAGAGCGGATCCATAATTCAATAAAATGGAATCACTTTAAACTTCAATTTAATGTTTGACTTTTTGGCCACAAAATGATATTCAATAGTATTTGACACAAAAGGGAATTGTATTGAATCGTATTGTTTGTCACATAAATGTTTCAAAAGTATTTTCCTTTAAATTTTTATATATTTTTTTATCTCTATTTTATTCTTTATTATCAAAAAACTCTTGAATTTGAAAATTTGAAAACATTTTTCTTATTATTCTTATTATTATTATTATTTAGTTTACGTGAGATTTAATGGAAGAACACAACAAATGGATAAAACTTGTGTTGAGACCACAAAATGATGTATTAAAATGATGGATCAGTTGTATATGACTTGGATTGAAATTCTAGCACAGCATATAAGTATTTCTCACCATTTCAATAGAAACTCAGTCCGAGCAATAGAGAGAAATTTTCTCTGACACAGAATATTCTGTGCTCTCTTCAAACAAATAATATATTCTTTTTATATGATTTTGCGCAAAGAGTGTCAGCGATAACATTCTGTTTGATCTTCTGATTGTATTCTCGCGAAAATAGTAGTTACGGATGGATTGGTTTATGTTTTTTGATTGATCAAGATGGATTATTTGCATATTCATACATTTCCTTAATAACTAACGTTGACTTAAATAATCATATTTACAACTTTTAGTCTTTACTGAAAATTGATCATGCTATTTCTTGCCAGTAATGTTTAATGAAAATTATAGTGATAAAAACATGCATGGTAAGGAATACCTCAAGATTCTTTGAATAAGATAAATCTTATCTAGAATGAATTTTATGTTAAAATAAATAGACTTTGAGAGAACATAAAGAATAGGGTCTTAATAGATAATTGAATAGATAATCCTTGAACTGTTGCTATCTTATCTTGAACAATTTCTACTCATATGTTTGTTATCTATCAAAAATTCTGAATATAAAGATATTATACTTTAAAATAAGCTATTTATTACTAAATTGACAAAAAGACAGAGTTTACCTTGATAAATGATGGTAAATCGTTTAAATTATCATTTTTAAAGCATATTTGCATGGTGCAAGTTTTAAATAAAATCAATTTATTATTTATTGCTTTTTTTGTCAAAACTTTATTTATTACTGAAAACTTCATAAATAAAAATATTTGTATTTTTGTGTTCAAATGCTTTTATATTCAAAATTAAATTATATTTTAGAGAATATTCTAAACTCAACTTTGAACTATAGAAAACTCTCTATAATTGAAGAGCTCTATGTTTAGCTATTGTATCTTGGTAACAAAAGAGCAATTCTTATTTAAATGTTTTATTAGTCAAATATATTGATTGGAAGTCTTGGTATTTGTGTCTAATTCCGTCAAATTTAAAGATTAGTTCATTCAAAGTGAGCCGACAATCTTTTTCATAACATTTATAAAAAGTTCAAAACAATGAAATTAATTAAGTCATCTCTCTCTCTCTCTCTCTCTCTCTCTCTCTCTCTCGCACACACATAACTGTTATTAGGGAAAAACATTGAATATTTAATTAATTGAAATCATGACTTGAATTGTAAAAAGAAGATCCGATTTTTCCAATAATTCCAAGAATTAATTTTCTCACTCTAAACAACCATGATTATTCTAATGAACAAATTCATATCACAGTATGTTCTGATTGCTATCAAACAATTCTTGCAAATTATTTGTAAACATAAAAAAATAATATTCTAAATGTTGTCATTAAAGCAAATATTAGTAAAATTGTTTACTAATGAACCTGCAAATCCTTGATTGTATTCGATTATTTGATTCTAAGAAGTGTAAACATGATTGATTTATCTCAATATGTACTAGATTAGAAAAAGGAACCGATAATCAGATGTTGGACAACAAATTGAATTCAGACAACAATTAACACAATTTATGTGTCACTAATAGTAATAACATTTACAACAAAAAGTAAGAAAAGAAGGAATAAGTCTACTATTGGTTCAGTCCTCAGGCAAACCTTACAACTAGGACAAATGGAAGTGAAAATTATGTTTGTGCAAGATCCTTTTTAAAATAACTTTAAAATTAATTCTATAATAAATAATGTAAATGTTTTGAAGCTAATTATAGATTATGCAAGGGCATATCAAATTCATTTTAAATAATTTTTAATTTTTTTAAAAAAAAGCTTTCATTGAGTGAAGCATGTTACTTTTGTAAACAGAAACTTATAGTCAATTTTGTTCTAAAGCAATAATAAGAGCAAGAACAATTAAAGAAGTCAATTGGGTATCGATTGAGTATTTACCGAACAAATTGAGGAACGGAATTGAAAGCCCAGTGGAGTAAAGAAGTGGTGCCCGAACTCACTCTCTTTAATTGATTTCATGAAGAGATGCCATTAGTATTTGATTAATACTATTTTGAGTTTCGACACCAAAAAGTGCGGTACAATTGATAACAAATGAATTTATTTCGATTTTGAGTTTTTTGGGTCCAGAAGTTTGTCGAAAATCGATTAGACCTTAAGCTGTCAAACAATGTAATCGTTTTTCTATTGAATCTCTTATTCATTAAATCTGAGATTTCAATGTTTAGATCATTTGAAATGGAATTGAATTTATATCAAAATTGTTTTAATTCTGGAAAAAAAGAATTAATAAATTCAATTTCCATAATTACTTTTATTAACTTTATATGTCCATGTTTCATTTAATTTAGAATAAATACTTTAAGACAACATTTATGATATTATCTAGGTAAAATAAAATGTATTTATACTAAATTTATACAGAAATGCATATTAAGAATACATTAAGAAATTAAATATTTTTAACTAAAGAAGTGATTATTTTTAGGAGTTTTTATGAATAATTATTTTGAAATAAATTTTCTATGGGTTAACGAATGGGTGACTAAAAATTCTAAGTAGTGTCACGTTTTATAAGAATTACTTATTGATTAACACAGAATCAGATGTAAAGAGAGTTTAACAATAGAGCGAACAGTTTAGACACTATATAGTGTTTGAATTATCAATTGTTCGAACATTACGTTTATTTATTTAATATAAAATCATTTATATGTATTCATGAAATTTACAAAACAAATACTAATGGCGTAAAACATTCCGCTCTTATGTTTAATTCTAACTCTTTTATAATTCATTGTTGAAACTACTCTAAAACAACGTATTATGGTTTGAAGGTTTGGAATTTTAGATAATAAAAAATTAAAAGTTTATTATATTTTGAATTTATTTAAGATGTAATTAAAAAGGTATTTAGTTTTTAAATAACTTAATTAAATTAGTTCTTGTTTACATTTATAAAATATATATCAAATCATGAAACGAATACTAATTTATTTTTATTTTTATTTTATAAAACAATGAATAAAAGTATTTTTCAAACTTTTGGGGAAATATTTTTTTAATTTAATCTTGATCAATCGTAAATTTAAAAAAAAGAAGCAATTATTGTTTCGACAGAATTTTTTTGATAAAATTCATAAATAATACCTTATTATTAGTATTGAAATTCATGTTTTAATATATTTTTGGTTTTTTTCTCATTACTTATGTTTTGAAAGAAAAATATTTTTGATTAATGACTGGAATATATTTTAAGAAAATTTGAAACACATTTTCAAATAAACGATATTTTTCTGTTTATATTTAATTCTATTTTAGAGTTTCTTAAATCTTCAGAACAATTCTTATGGTGAGTAACGTTTTAAAAATTTAACATTAAAAAAGTAATTTGAAGATCATCTTGCAAAACTTGTTTTATCAAATAATATTTAAAACCATTTTAAAAGAATTAAAGAATCTTGTCCTAAATCTTATAGTTGCATACTAGGTCAGATGAGGTCTCATATTTCATTCTGTTTAATTTTTTAATGAAAATAAAATACTTTTACCAAGCAATTTTTGGTTTGGAATCAAAATGCGTATTTTTTATTAGAATAAACTGTAAGAATTACCAAGATATTTTACTTTTATAGGTATCTATTCCAGTGCAAATCTGCACATCTCTGGCCTTTCAAATATGAATAAATTTGAGTGGAAGTGAAAAATAATGATATTTTCGTATTTTATGAGAAAGAATAGGAGAAAATGCATTTCTGAGACATTTTTTAGAATTTTATTCAAAAGTGAATCAAACTTTTGATGGAATGGTTTTGGAAAAAAGGAAATTAAAATTTATGAGAATTTCATAAAATTCTCTTCTGATCTGAATTTAAATCCGGGTAAATCAAAATTTTATCTTATAGTTGATCCGGCCCTCAATAGTAGTGCTGCTATGAATTACGTGAACAAGGTAATTGTCATATCCAAAAGTTATGGAGATTTCATTAATATTTTATTAATAATCAGAATTTTCTTACTTTTGATTATAAATGAAATGAAAGTCATATGAATTTCTTCAACTAATGACTATAACTATAAGTTTTGTCGTTTTAAGTCACTTATTAGTTATTAAAAATTTTATATAAATTGTTACAAACAATGACTTAACTCAATTGGGTCTTAATAATTAAAATACAGTTGGGAATGGATAGTATCAAGTACCACTAGAATTAACTAACCATTACTATATGTATTAATTAATGAGAAAATCCCAAATGTAAACAGTAAATTAACAAGCAAAATTGATTCTATTTTGCCACTTTCACCATGTATGATTATGTCACTATTAGTTAAATATTTAATAATTAAATTTAAAGTTTATTCTAATATTTATAAATAAATAATATTGAAAAATCAATTAAAATTATTAAAGAGTGCAAGGTCTGGTTATTAATTGAGCAAATATCAAATTAAATATGGGGTTTTATACTTGATATTAAATTGATAGTTCAAATAAATGTCATCGCTCTTGAAAACATTTTTGCTAAAACCTTTGATTCTTCACAAACAATATGACACTCATTTGCATTGAGATGACATTTATTTGATGTCAGAGGACTATCATTTGAATTAAAAGAACATTTATATGATTTTAGTGGTATTTTTAAATGTTTTTAAAATTGAGTTTTATTTTTAAATTTTTAGTCATAGTTTTAAACAAAACATTTTAATGACTTCTAAAGAATGAATAAAATTTTGAATTCATTAGTGGAAAATATGTTGAAATAATTTTCATTGAAATTAAATTATTTTCAAATATATATTCTATTCATATGAGCGGATAATTTATATCTTACGACAGATATTTTGAAACATTCATTGATATAACTTATGATTTGTTTAAATCCCAAATGAATTGTTTTTCTGTTAAGTTTAATATGATTTTCATTTGATTTTATATTTCATAACATTATTAGATAACATATAAAACAAATAAGAGTTTTATTTACTTCTATATTAAAATTCATATTCAAATAAACTTATAAATACACTTATATAGAGTTTTCTTATGAAATCATTTAATTAAGTCTGAAATCGTTGAAAATTTCAATAAAATGAACAAGGAATATTTGCTTTAAATTACCTAGTAAAGTCACTATTAAAATTAACAAAATTGTAAACCTTTGCAAGAAATTTTGCTAAAAAAAAGTAATAAGTTCAATTGTTTGTAAATCTAATTCTAAAGTTTTGATCAAAAATATATAACTGTTTGCACAACGAAATGGAAAATAAATGATTTATTATCTTTTATTTGAATTGAGTTTAGATTTTTCAGTAAATAAATACTAAAAATTTAATTAAATTTAATTTATTTGTTTGAGTTTTACATAAAGAAAGGAATTTTAGTAAATTTGAATTTTTCAGTATTTTAAAATAATAAATATACCTTGCAAATAATATTCAGACAATAAACACAAAAAAATAATGCATAAATTAAGAAATATGGACGAGATCATTTAATATAGCTAAGGGTTGTTCAAAAAACCTTTCTCCTAGAGAAACTTTCTAGAATTGTTTATGAGAGACTCATTATATACAGAAATATTTCTAAAAGCATGGAATTGAGCTTGGTAATGTTGCAATCTTGCATAACTAAGAGAGAATAAGAATTTTATTTAATATTAATCACAAATATATAAATTATATAATATAATCAAAAACTCTCTGAATAATGAGAGAAATTTCCTGGATAAGTTTCATTTGCACAAAACTAAATTAAAACTCATGTATAAAATTAGAATAAAATAGAAACTTGCAAAATTTTTCCCAAAAAATATCAAGTTAATTTGGTTAATGCAATATTACTGAATAATATTTAGTTATTTAAATAAACTTTATATTATTTAGAATTAAATTTGCCTTCTTCATGGATTAAATTTAAAAAATTAACATGATAAATTATTTTAGAAAAGTTTTTAAAGCAAATTAATCATGACAATATATTATTGTAGCTAGATTATATTTGACATTTAATAAATTATGTTTTAGTGAAAAATCAAAATCAATTAATTTCTTTATTTGATTGAATTCTATTTCAAAACAAACAAATATTTTAATGAAAAACAATTTTTAATTCAATTATAACAAATTGTTTCCACTTTTGTATTATAAATATTTAATTCAAAGTACGAAAAATAAACAAAAAAAATATTACATAAAATTACTGACAAACTGTATGTCCAATACATTAATCCCGAGAGTGTTTTTGACTTCACTATTGTTTCTCAACAGAATATTTCTTACATTTATTCTTATAAATGACTTGTGATATAACCAATAACTGAGTGAAAGGGTATTTGACATAAATTTCCATCGAATTCATACAATTACTTTTGTTGATATCAAAGTACTCCAGCAAAAGCAAACAATATTACCTCAACTTTTATTACTATAGAGAGCCGTCAAATCATGAGAAGGTATGACAACAAATCATTTATTCTTCAAATTTCACTTAAAATATAATATAAAATCGATTTGAATGAATAGAAAAGATAACAATATATCGGATAATAGAATATTCTCTACTCTTTAAAAGATCAGATTTAAGGCGATTTCTAAGAAGAGATTATTCTAATTAATTGAATTCATCAGAATTACAAATCATTCAAAAGGGAGTCTTTTGATACAATTCTTTCTTTGAATCATTAAAAAAATTAAAGGTTAAGAAAATAAAAGTTAATGACAATACAGAATAATAAAGTGAAAGTGGGTGGGAGAGAGAAGAGGAGAGAGAAGAGGAGAGAGAGAGAGAGGAGAGAGAGAGAGAGAGAGAGAGAGAGAGAGAGAGAGAGGAGGGAGAGAGAGCGGAGAGGAGAGGAGAGAGAGGGGGAGAGAGGGGGAGAAAGAGAGAGATTATATTGTCAAATACCGAGAAAAATTTTATTTTGAATACTTTAAACAATGAATTTGTTATTTTTTCCTTATTTTGGGTTTAATTTTATTTTAAATATTTAATTATGTTTTCAATCATTAATTTTAGAAAATAGTTTGAATAAATGTTTTTCTCACTCAAACCAAAGATAAATCTTTGAGTCTAACTTCAAGATCTAATTTGATAGATAAAATTAATGGCTTCAATCTACAATGACCAAGGATGCGTTGTTTGGTTAGAAAAGAAACATAACTCATTCTAATGCCTACTTTTAATGATAACACTTGAAAAGAGTGTTTGTTTTTAATGGTTATAAAAATTTAACATTAATTCAAATGTTTGTATGCTTTGACCCAAAAATTATAAAAAATCATTTGTGAGGAAATAATTATTCTTTACGCCTGGTTATATTAAAACTTACAAGATTAATAATTTACAAATATGGGAATTCTTTTTTTTATGAACAGATTTTGGTAAAAAACATCAAGGGTATATCAAAATAATTGATTATTCATTACTAATTCACTACTAATTTACTACAAAACCAATAGAATTCTATCTTCTTGTTTTCTACATTGGGTTAACATGGTCAAAAGAAAACAAGAACACAATTTTGTTCTAGGTAAAGCTTAAATTATGTTTCAAATATTCCAGTCTTTTAAATTTTACTGATATCTGAACTTCTATCTAGATAACGATCAAATATATATAAATAAATCAATAAAAATAGTTTATTTTCTAAAGAGTTCTAGGTAAAATTGTAAAATGATGTGAAATAAAATGACTTAAGAGAAAAGTGTAAAGAAAAAAACATTTCCAAAAACAGATTCTTCTAATAAAGTATTGAATGATAGCACGGATTGAATACAAATCGTTTATCATTGCATTCGAACCAATTCTTATAAAATTCTATGATTTTAGAAATTCTTATACATTTGAAAAGATAAGTAAAGAATAAGTAAAGAATAAGCAAAGAAAAAAAATAAAATATTTTGTTGTTTTGCTAACTCTTAAGTTAAAAATTTTGAAGAATTACTTCAATCTCATAGAAAGGCAATGGGTTTCCTTCGAGTAGATAAGAAAACAGTTCATTTTCCTTAAAAAAATACTTCTGATTATTCTTTTCTTTTTGAAGTAATAAAAGAGATAAACCTTTTTGTGAAAATTGAAGTTCAATTGAAGTGAAGTATAATTTAGAAAAAAAATGTATAAATCATTAAAACACTTTTAAATTGTAAGTTATTGAGTGATCAGTTAATGTCACGACTTTTCCGATCGGAAATTAGTTCAAAATGACTTTTGTCTGACAATTGACTACTATCAATCAAACAGGGTCATCTCATGTCCTATTTTTACTAGGTTGACCAGGTTTACTTTGTTTTGCTGAGATTAAAAATTGAGTTAGGTAACTTCACTTATCAAAGGTATTGATATATCGATTGTTATTATCATTATATCAGATAAATTAAGTTAATTTGCTTGGTATTATGAAAGATAATATAATCGAGGCATAAATTTTCAATTACATAACCAAAGGAATTGTTGCGAATCATTACTTCAGAAAAGTATTGATTAAATCATTTGATGAGTCGTTATATTTAAGTCTTTATTATTATTATTATCAGACATTAATCTATTTTACAGATAATGCGAGTGAATGGCGTTCGACGGCATTCTTCTGGTCTTATCATCAATTTATTGATATGAATTGTCGCAGAGAAAGCCATAACATTCAGTCATATAATTATGTTTATATCATTAGTATTTTTATTGTTACTACAATATATTAAGAATTACACATATCATCGATCATTTATAGATCATCAAGGTACATCTATAGAAATATTCAATTAAATCATCAAAATAAAGAAAAATTTTCCGATCTAGCTATTATTCAAACTTAATTATCTTGGAATCATTTTCAAGTAAAGATATTGTGAAATATTAACCCCATTTAACCTTTATTTCCATTAAATATTCTGATTTTATTCTCTCTAAGAGTTGTTATGTATATAAGAATACAAATTGAAATAAAAAGCTCTCAAAACTCATTAAATACTATTTTCAAGAGAGAAATTCAACGGTTTTTTAGTAAATCTTATGCTATAGAAAACTTATAAAAATATTTGATATAATTTGAGTGGAACTTATGATCGAATGAAAGGTTAAGGTTTTATATTTCATATTTCATTGAAATAATTAAGTTATTAGTAGTGATTCCTTTAAAATATAAGGTTTTGATAAAATGCACTCCTTTTCAATGAAATCAACTAATTTGAAGAAATAGTAGGGAAACAAAATTACAATTTTTTCTAAATATATTTACTAAAAAAAATTAGAAAAAATGGAAATTCAATAATTGTTTGTCTTTTAAAGTTGTGAATTTACGCAAGCTTAATTAATAAATTCGAATTGAAAACGTAAATTTATTTTATGGAAATTAGTTATATTTGCAAGATTAAGCAATTCAATTATGAATAATAAGACTTATTGCACAGACCCTTAATTCCAACATCACTTGAATATTAAATAATAAATATGAACAAATGTGCCTTGTTTAGTTTTCAGAGTAGAAACAAAGTCTGCATAAAACATGTAATTATCATTTGAGTGATAATTTATTAATAAATTTTACTAATTTTTGACTCTTTTTGGCATGAACTGCATGTTTACACTTTTTCTGAGTACAGAATATTTGCTTTAGTACTCAAAATGTACTCAAAAAATGAGTTTCGAACTTAAATTGTTTAAATTTAAAAAATATATTAAATTTACCTTTCAATGGAGTCTTGTTGTGATGCATACACCAATTGTTGATAGTGATGTCGAGGGATGAATTTGACACATATTTGTTAAGAAAAGATGGTTGATATTTGAAGCATGGCTTTAAACATGACTTTCAACGTTTAGTGACTAAACTTTAGTTAATGACATTCAATACAAATGAAAACTCAAATGACAATAAGGTATCAACAATTAGTTTATAGGAATTTTCCTAACATTCAAAACATATTTTAGGCACAAACCCAATAGTTTATTGAATAAACTTTACTCGTTTAAGGAGTTGAGTCAATAATATTTGATTCAATAATATTTACATTACAATAAATTTTTGGAAAATTTTTATCATGGAAAAATTTGAAGAGTTTACAAGTTGAGATATTCAAACTGAACAAGGTCTGATTGGCAGTCATCAAATTTGATTTAGAAGTTATGTTCTTATTTTAGAGGAAATATATAATAAATTTAAAAACAATGACTTAAATAATGAGATTTTCTTTTTTTACGAACAAATAATAAACTTTAACTCAATTTTTAAAGAATAATAAATTATATTAAATGAGTTCTTTAGACAACTATTTGTAAGGGCTTTGAATTTTTCTGAATAATGGTTTGAATAATTTGTTGGTTATATATATAGTTGTGATAAGAGAAGAACTGAACAAAAAAATCAATGGATTCTAATTTATTATAAGAGAAATAGAGTTTAATATAAATACAGTAATTGAGTGAACAAATCGATGAAAGTATTAATAATATCAGAACTTTCGTGACTATAATTTTTCATTCGCTAATTAAGTTGTTTAGTGGTTTACTCCAAGGAAGTCCATTCAGTCAAATGGTGTCAAATATTAGTTATGCTTATTAGATGCACAGACAAAGTATATATTAACCAAGGGTTATTTTTCAAATCAATCATTATTAGGGAACTAAATAAAAAAGAAATTTACTGAAATATTTATTTACTTTTTAAGAGTTATTAATATATAAATTTAAGACTAAAAATTTGTAAATTTTATAACTCCTAAAAGTTTATTCCATAACATTTTAAAGTCGTAAACCATAATAATTGTATATATTTATAACATTTTGATAGTTTTGCGAAATTTTATTAAATTAAATTAAATTGTAATCCAATTCACAATTAAAGGAAAGCATAACTTATACTGTGATATGAATCAATTTTATTATATTTTTAAAATATATAAAATTGTGAAACAAATATATTTGTTTTCGAGAGTCAACTGCTCTCTTCTTCAGCA
>JAQIXI010001272.1:0-14616 GCA_034700165.1 Galumnidae sp. Gr-Ori-00277 | reverse complement strand
AATGATTGTGTGATGCGGTTAATACTCGTTTGGTTACTCTTAAAGCGTTTCCCTTCCAGTGATTCCCTTCCAGTGATTCCCTTCCAGTGATGACAAGATTTTTAAATTTTAAATTCATTCCAAATAAGTGCAACTCATAATTGAATACAAATTAATGGCTAATAAATAATCAAATTTATTATGAAATTCATATAATTGTTTTATTTCTGATTTAAAGTGTAGATGTTATTATAATTTTAACCTTGGTCTATTCAGTTTTTTAAACTTTTAAACTTTAATTTCTTGAGAATTAGCGTAAAATCTCTGATTTAATCGAAATATTAACCGAAAGCATATAAAAACATAAAAACAATTCCTCTTTAATTTTGTTTTTTGAATGAAAATTATCGAGGCTTTTGAACAAATTATTTGACTACAATTCCAATTAATTAATTGCCTGAAGAGAAGGTCAGAAAAGGCTTTTTCAGCGATCAAATAAAGTTAATGGAATAAAAAATATTGTTAATTAACTATTGAAATCAATTGATTTGCAAGATAATTGTAAATACATTTATTTTATTACTCTAATACTAGTATTAGAATAACAATATAAGGAAAAATAATTCTAATTATTATAATTTGATCGAAAAATCATAAAATTGTAAAATGAAAGAAAAGTTAAGCCCATAAAAGCAAAAAAGGCCTAAAAAAGAGACAAAATCCGTAAATCACTATTTGTATCGATTTTTTTTAGGAAAAACAGTCTAAAGGATGAGTAAAATCCCAGTCATTGCATTTCCTGTAGACATAAGAGGAAAAGACTGGTGACTAACCAATAATTTGGAATCATCTCAATGAGTAATTTGCCCCGGGATTTAACTTATTTAAGTTAAGTTAAGTAGATCAAATTTTGGACTGAATTTTGATCAGTAAAACAGGTCCTGTGATTTATTGGTTTTTTCTTTCGATAATTTTAGGACACGAATATTGGTCATAGGTTGACATCTTAATAACTAGTTGAGTTAAATTTGTTATGTAAGGGGACGGCCGCGTTGGCACAGAATAGGGCTGATTATAATTAATTACTGAGAAGAGAAATGTTTGAGGAATTGCATGACTTTCATTGTCAGTCCTAGACTTCAATTGAATAAATAAATGGAAAAAATAATTTGAAAAAAATTACTTTCAAATGGGATTCGGAAACTCTATGTTATGGTTGGCATCAAATTAATTATACATTTTTTGCATTGAAAACATTTTTGACCGCCAGAGAGACCAAGAGATTAATTGTAGGATAACGCAAATAAAAACTAATGCACGGCTCAACTGCTTTAGTGCTGTTGCAAAAGTGTCATGCTTATTTTATTGTTACCAAAGAGCAGATGTAACCGAAAATACTATCGGTACTAAAAAGCCATTTTCTTAACCGGTTTTCGGCTTTAAATTTGTTTAGAATAAGAGTCCACTTCGAGAAGACTATGGAATCGTTTGAATCGTTTGGCAATAATTTAAATAAGAGTTTGATTATAATTTGTGGTACTTTTCGTCAGAAGACTTATTATTATTAATACCGATCGACAAAACAAACAAATAATAGTCCGTACAGTTTGTACAGACATTCGAATTTTCGGTACTTTTATAAAGGGAAGAATGGATGAGCCCTTCCCATCGTTTGTCTTCAGAACGTGCAATGCATTAGTGGTCCCGCCCTCGACTATATAACCGAGCAATTAAGCCGGTCTGCCAGAACTGCATCAATAATGTGATAGGAGTGCGCATATTCTCGCATATCGTAGCGTCAGTTGTATTGTGCTGTGCAAACACTCACTTAGTCTTTAGCCAATGTTAGCGCTATATTATGGCAATGAGGGCCGTCCAGTCGGCGAACTTGTTTATGGGGATCCGCTGCACATCAGGAATGAAACTCATTTTAAAAGTCAGTCACAGTTTGGGTCATATGTGTAGACTCAGTGAGCGCTGAGAAACAAAATGATAAAATGTGTATCGGCTTCAACTTATTCTGAGTGCCTATCATTTGATTGTTATCACTTCGATCTTAAGATTAAAACCATTTAATGACACCAAACAAATCTCATTCTGTGCTAAACGTATTGACCAAATCTCAGACCAATTGTCACGAAATATATTTTATTCATTGATTTGATATTAATAAAAGTCTGTTCAATATTTAACAGGAATATAATATTCTGCTCAACAAAACATCTAAATTCAGAATATATTTCAGTGCAAAACTTCATTTGAAATATAACTGATATCAACTGAAAGTAAATGCCGTTAATATATATTCAAATGTTTTGGACATCTAATCGTCGAAATCAGTGATTCTCTGATTGATTTAATCACAACTGAAGAGTACAACAAATTCTAATAACATTCCAACAGCTGTTTATTCCACAAAACCATCTAAAGAGACACTTGTCTTCATATCATTGTGTAAATAATCGGTATATTCGTAATAATGGACAATATGCACAACCCTAATAGTGACCCCTCTGGCCAATCGAGTTCATCGCCGTCGGCAGCTGCAGCGGCGGCGGCAGCACATCGCTGGTACACCGACAACGGCCCTCGAATGGAGGCCTCTGGAAATATGTTAGTGCCGGACGATATGGACATGTTTTTTCATTCAATGAGTGACGGGAGCGGTAATCACGTCAATCCGGCATCTTATTATGCAAGTCCTGCAGCCGCGGCCGCTGCCAGAGCTGCAGCCGTTCACAGCTATCGTCCATCCCCTCACGGTATGACTCAAATTTTCATTTTTTCATTTAATGATAACACTTTTCATTAGTAAAAGAGTTGAATCAATATTTAGTTATATTTTTGTCGAAATTATTATTATTCGACAAATTTATTCATCGATTTTGTTATTAATATTTTTTTGTTATACTTTTATGCGATTTTCATAACATATTTTTGTTGCGTGTCTTCGACTATGAATTAGCCATCATTTTAATGGTCTCTTACTCTGTGTCTGCGCTATAGTTGGCACTCATGCGGTGCACTCTTGCAGTGTATTATAAAAAATTTATATTATAATAAATGCAGAGATCAGTTGGAAATGACTCCTGAGATTGACATTAAAGACTGTGCTCTCGGCGCTTATCTCTCAGTTGTATCACTTTATTTAATACATACGTTAGAGTAGTCTCTCGTTGTGTTTCGATTTTAATATTTCATTCGTTTGTGTACTACTTGTGCCAAAAAAAATACAAAATTAGCTCCAAATGAGAGATGAGCTCAGGCAGAGGCTGTGGCGCAGACACTAAAACTCGAATAAATGTACCATTAAGTAAGGGATTAAAGCTATTCTTGTAATACATTCCCTTATTTTCATCATTAAATAGCGTTTTTTTTGTCTAACATTTCAATTGATAACATTTGTAACAGAAAAGAGTGAAATCATTAAAAGAAAATATTTTTGAATCAAAAATAGAATTCAATGCATTCAATGGTTAAAACATTAAGATTTGAATCCATTCTTTCTTTTATTAATAATAAGACATTTAAACACAAAGTTTACACAACAGTCGAAGAGAAACAGAAAAAAAATCAAATCTAAACATAAGTTAATAACTATTATAACAGTTCTTGTATTTCTGGGCGGGTATGGCATGTATGGCATATGCAGTGTGCCGTCAATTCGCTTCATATTTGATGGCTATTATATTCCGTGAGTGCAATATTGTTTTGCACTGGCATATGATGGCCAGCCCTTACCTTAGATGTGAGGGCCAGTGCGTCAAAGCATTTAATGTCGATCAAAGAGTGTATGGACTGTTTGAATGTCTGACAGCCATAAATTAAATATAACACCAGCACAAGAAGAATACCCTGTAATGATCTACTGGTGCGGCCAATCATTAAATGGAGAGAATAGTCTTCTACTTTTAGCCCATAATCCTGAGGCCAAGTGTTTGTTTTGTGAGCTGTTTGTCAGACCACTAAACACTACTCATTATTGGCACAACACATACATTCAGATTAAACTATTATTCTGGTCTACTATTATGGTCTACTCTCCTGTTCTAATCAAATCAAGTGCTAACTTATGAGTTATATCCTTCTGTTTCGGCCATTTATTAGACAAAACATTGAAAAATTCCTTATCTTTAGTTATGTTTTGCTATAAAAGCCTTAAAAAGCTTTAGAAAAACATCTCTTTTTTGATTAGATATCTATAGATATAACTTTTCCAATAGAGTTGAATATAAGCGAAAGGGAGAGAAAAACACCAGAAGTTGATTATATCTGAACAGAAAAAAATAACCGAAGATTTAGAGCTACAATAATATCAGTGAACTCTAGATTGAAGTTAAACACAAAGTGTAAGAGAAAACTAATATTCGTGTAATAAAAGAGCAAAAATTCTTGACATTGAGTTGTGTTAATGCAGTTTCAGTTTGAAAAGTCAGTCGCGTTTTATGAAAGATGTTGTGCTGTTTTCGGGAAAACCGTTCAAAAATAAAACAGAGCTGTGTTTTCGGCATAAATACTCATTTCATATCAATATTTAAAAACATAACATAATTTTTACAACACATATGACTGGCAGTAGAGTTAAAAGAGCTATACTTAAGAAGAATTATATGATATAATTTGAGTGCAATTGTGCGCTAATTTGGGAGATTTCAGACAATAATTCAAACGCCAAACTCTAATATATTTAAACACCAAATAGAGTGTAGGGCTGGCGAACTGTCAAAATTGGTTGAAATGCTAAAAACCAGATCCTCCGTGCAAACAGTGCAAAGGATAGTGCACAGGATAGTTTAGTCAGAATATGTGTAGGAGAGAACAGTAAAGAAGGTAAGAGCGCTCCGGTGAACAAATCTAATGTGAATTAGACACCAAAGGAGACATACATATGAGAAGAGCGCACACCAAGTATTGCACACCACTATTGCACTCACACTTTGTGCGAAACATTTTTCATTTTTGCAATTTTCCGGTCCACTTATCGAAGAGAGAGAAAACGTTTTTCAAAAGTAAATATTGAGTAAAAAGAGATACTTTATATTCCTAACAGTAAACTGTGTGCCCACTGCCAGTGCCCGAAAAAAATATGGGCCACACGCCGATCACATATACAACTGAGCGTTGCATAGATTCTTCTCGTTTTTTTATTCATATCGAGTGATACCATATTTTTCAGTGCATTTCACTCACAGTTTTTAATAGCTTTTTATAAAACGGGTATTAGTTTTAAGAGAGTTTAGCAAAAAAATTGGAATAATTTAACCCAAAAACTGATCTTCTTTTTAATGGAATAGCATAAGGAACTTGACTTATGGGTTGACACAAAAACAGATTAAACTCATATGAAATTACAATTTTGTTTGACTCGGAGTCAGTCTTTACTTCCCAAAAATGTCGGCTAAAAGAAAATATATGTATTTTTAATAAATTTATTTTTTCTCTTTCAGACTAATAAAGCGCTAAATTTATTAAAATAAATAAAATGAAATGAAATGAATGCGATCTAAATGTGGACTAATTTATGAAGAAATGCAGTCAAAGAGAAATAAAAAAATTGATTTATTTATTAATTTAAATAATAATAAAGAAAATAAAATATACTTTTTCTTATTTTCTCCTCTAACTGTCGATAAGTTATTCATAGCCTTTTCTTCAGAGCTCTGGTATTAATAAAATCTTCAAATTGAGTTTTCTTTCAGTCAATGGCTGGCAATCTGTTCGGAAACACTAATTTTCACTTATCTTTAGATTATTTTGAATATTGAATAAAGTCTTCTTCGCAGAGAAGTTACACAATATTTAAGAGTGATTTCAGAACCAATTCTTAACCATTGAGGGGAGGGATCATTGTTCGGTCGGGCTCTTACGTTAAATATCAATGCCCTGAAGGCTATCTATACAAATGATCAGAGCGTATACCATAAGAAGGGGAGCAAAAGTTATATCAACTCAATTAAATGTAAATTTCTTTTTAATAATTTCGAGAAATTAGAGAATTTTTTGATTCATTTTCAGGCCTTAAAAATAAAGCCATAAATAAGTTTAGTTCCAAAAACTATATTTTATTTAATTGAGAGAAATTTCTTTTGCTTTTAATTATAAAAGTATTAAATACTTATACACTTAAATAAATAAAACACAAAATTATTGATTAATAATATATTTAATACTCTGATTAAAAGGAAAAATGGGTTTCAAAGCATTGAAGGCATTGAAGGCAAACCATATAAAAAGCATTTAATCTTAAAATTAATTTCTTCTTAATATTGATTTCGTATTTAATTTATTATTAAAACAAATATAAGTTTCAATCGATAAAAACGTAGAAATAAATTCCAGTCTTTAAGTCTTTAGGAGTTATTTCTGAACTTAAAAGACATTAAAAATCAATTTTTCACAAATATTTTAACGATTATTAACTAATAGTGTCTTATTTGAACCATAGCTCGTGTGACCAGTGGTCAGGTCTGTCGGCCACACTTTCATAGCCCACTCCATCCGTGGATCTCAGCGGAAGCGAAGCCGATGGTGCCTCACCCGGCTCACCACCCTGGTCAGCCGAGTTGGTGTTCTCCATTCGGCTCAACAAAGCCGGTGTCTTCACACCACAGCAGTCCTCCAGGCATGGGTGTAGCGCACGCTCCTAACGCCTCCTCCCACTCTAGTCCACACTTGTTTAGCTTTCCTCCGACGCCACCAAAAGACGCCACTCCGGACAACGTGTCCGGTAGTGCATCGACGGCCAACGGTAACGCACAGTCTGCCAATGCTCCTCCCGGTTCGTTAGGCTCTTCAGAATTTGGCAGTGCAAGCACTGGCAGTCAGAGTAGCAGCACTAGTAGTACGGCGGCCGCACAGTTGGCCAATTGCAGCAGTTCTGTGGGCTCATCGGACACGTTGTCCTCGTCTGCCGGTGCCGCCGAACTGAAGCCGTATTATGTGAATGCAGCCACACATCACAATATGATCACAAGTCTGGGCTCAGCCTTAACTAATTGCTCGAGTAGCAAACCCAGAGAAGGTACAGGTGCAAACTTCTCCACAAGTATAAATCAGGGCGCACACACATATCACTCCTCTTCGATAAGTCCCTATTATCCCGCACATTATGTTGGGTCGAGTGCAGGCCCACCGACTTCGGGATCAGTTAGCGAACTTAGCGCTAGTTCTCCGTATGGATTCCCCCATCACTCACACCATACCAGTGCGTCGTCACTGCTTAGCGCTAAATCCATACAAAGCACCGGACAAAACATCAACAAACAAAGGACCAAGGGAAGGTCCAGCGCCGGTAAGCGCACCGCCACTAATAGCACAGTCACTAATCCAATGATAATCAGAAAATATAGTCATAAAAGTCATAAAATTAATTAAATTAATTAAAAACGTCTCATAAATTAATTGAAACCAAACGCCAGAGATTTGATAAAAAGTATAAATTTTAAAATTAATGAAATTCTGTGTAATATCCGACCCTTTTATTAACAGATTTCTAAATCTTAATCCAGAAATTAATTCAAACTCTGATTTATAGTTTAATTTCTTAATATTTTAGTGACATTTTAGCCGAGAAACGCATCACTTAAGATATATTCCTGATATAAAGCGCACAGTTATATGACTTGACTCCTGAACGATAGAAATAAATTCCTATCAATTGCTTACCATATCTAACGAAATAAACTATTTATCATTTAAGGAGATAACACTTCTTTCTGTTAACCCATTTTTCGATATACAGTTAGAGAAGAAAAATATTCACTTTAACTAAATCTAAATCAAAACGAAATAATTTCTTCTTTAAAAGTAATTTCGGTCATCTCTGGCAATAAATGAACGTTTTTGGGAGAGCTTTGGAAAGGCATTAGAGAATGCATTTGAACTCTATTACTAATGACAGTTTCAGCAAAAAACGGCTATTAATGAGGCTTTACTTTTCACGAGAATATATTAATACCAGTCATACACTTCTTAACCATATTCTGAATATACGGCTTATGAACCAATAATTAATGGTATCATTAATTCATATCTAACTCTGGATTTGCGGTAAAAACTTTTACCAAAATATATTTCTGTAAGAAAAACACGATTGCATTCCAAGTCTCGGAAATCCTACTCTAAATTCACGTTTACTTTACCTGTTCTTTAGGAGAAACTGACAAAATAACATAACAAAATAACAAAATTAATAACAAAATGCTATTACTTTGACTATGGATTTGGTGCAAAGCATTGACGATAGAACTAATCATAATATGATGTGCTATGCATTTAACATAAGACAACTAAAACCTATTCATAACTCTGTTATTTCACTCTATTATTCTTCTTAAACACCAATAATAACTTAAATATATTTTTTATTTGTTATATATTTTATGTGATAAGCAGTTTGTGTTTCGTTTGTTTTGTATATCTTATGATCCGCTCATTACTAAAGTTAACAAATCATTTTGTTTGCAGTTATCCCTGTAGTTATCCGAGGAATAAGTGCACCAATTTGTGCACCAAATTATCCTTTTGAAGAAACAGCTAATTTGTAAAACGGGATAACCAAAACAGATATAAGGAATGCTTACTCTTTGTATTAGTTAATTGTTAGTGAGATTAACAGATCCCAAGAGATAATTAGTCAGAGATTTTTCTTTAGATTTTATCTCCAAAAAAATTTTAATATTTTTTTTTGGATTCTTCGACCGATTATGACAATAGAGAGGTTGCGAAAGGCATCCATTGCATCCTTGGGTCTCCTCTTCTTATGTTGAGCTATAAATCAGATTATATTCATTGTTATTATGAATTATAAAATTTAATACAAGAAATGAATGCTAACTATAGATCGTGTGTTGTTTAGTGCGGAGTAATATGTGATTTAATAAATCAACAACAGGTCGAGAACAGCTAAAAACAGTTTGAGAACAGTTGAGAACAGCTCCCAAAGCATATAATTTAGAGCATTGAATATTATTTGAATCCCTTTTTTGTTAACAATTGTAATTATTTTCATTCCTCTCTAATCCTTATCCGTGTTATCCATCAGAAGGTCGAGAGTGTGTAAACTGTGGCGCGACCTCAACGCCTCTGTGGCGAAGGGACGGCACCGGTCACTACTTATGCAACGCTTGCGGTCTCTATCATAAGATGAACGGCCAGAACAGGCCTCTAATCAAACCCAAGAGAAGACTTGTGAGTATAGATTCAATTCAATGATTCCTTTCATTGATATCTTTTATTCATATAATTATAAAATGATTTCTATTTATTTCATTGCATTTCATTAATTCATTTATTCATAACTTCTCACGAATTATATATAAAAAATGGAATATAAAAACAATTCTTAAATTTAAGAAGAATTTATGGTATAATAGCTAATAATGAGCGCAAGGGTGAGCACCAGATGATGAGAAAGAGAGAGCCCTGACTTCTTGAGCCAATATTAGCGAACATGTTTTAGTTGTGAATGAATGGAAAAACAAATTAGTTAATTATTTGCACGTTTATTCTTGTGGGACAAATATTTGAATATTGAGAGTAATCCTCTTGTTGTCTGTCTCTTATGTCTTAGTCTGCCGCTCGTCGCGCTGGAACCAGTTGTGCCAATTGTAAGACTACCACTACGACCTTATGGCGCCGTAATCATAACGGAGAGCCCGTATGCAATGCTTGTGGTCTTTACTACAAACTGCATAATGTAAGTGATGCCAGTCCTGGCTATTTCTCTTATATTTTGTGCCCATTTCTCACTTCATTTATCAGAAGATTTTCTCTGCCATTAAAATGCATTTTTTGACTGATAAGTCATAAGTCGTTTCGTACAAAACCAAAACCAAAAGCAAAAAACAGATATATATTAGGTTTGCCTTAAAATGGCTTAAATACCTTTTGATGAATCGATAATACATTTCTGGATATTTTTTTCGAAACAAATAAATAAATATTATTTTTTCCTCAAAATTTCAGTCAAAAAGAAAACATAAATTAATCAAAACTAATAGAGAAATATTATTAATCAACTTCTGGTCATAAAAGCAATGTTTGTCCCAATGTTTTATAGTTTGTGATGAAAGAGATGCAAATTAATAAATCTGATCACACGCTGATAGTATAGCCTTGACTGTAGTCGAGCACAAAATTGAAATAACTCCGCATTTCTCTCCAAAGTAATACTCATTTGAAATATATCTCCAAAAGAGACTAAATATCAGAAGTAGTGTTGAATCGCAGATAAATTAATTTAACTTTTTTTCTATCTCTTGATATCGAATCTCATGATTTATTCTGGTTTTGAAAAAAACATTTTTCATGTCTTGTCTCAAATTTCAATAGAGTTCATAAGAGGAAAGATTTCCAGTGTTTGGATTAAAGAGTCGTCTCTTTTTTCGCCAAAAGAATTCGCATATAATTCGTCAGTTAATTCACTTTTGATTCAATGAATAACTGCTTCTAAGAGTCCATTAAAACTGATTTAATGTCAATTTTATTTTCTTGGAATTTGATTTTAGTTGAAATTTTTTGCATCAAATTTATATAAATGTGTTTTTAACTGATTTCTAAAATAATTAATAAAGAAAATTAAGAATTCTGTTCATTGAGAACTGGAATCCTTGAAAAATTAAGAAATTAATTTTCTTTTATCTTTAACTTTGACTTTAAATAAGTAATGTTTTAAATGATTTGTTAGTATTTAATAATTTTCTCTCTTTTTTTACTTAAAATGCATTAAAAGCATAAATGGATTGACGTTTCATTAGTAGAGTCAGAGACAGGGATTACTAAATATAGTCTTAATTATTAAAAGTTTTCACTTAAGAAAAAAACATAAATTCAGTACATAATGAATATATGTTTTAAAAGTAAAAATTCATTTCAAATATTGTGTATTTACTTTTGGCAAATGTCTTGAACTTCAAAGCATTAAATGATTACTAGAGTAGAAAACTTTTGCATTTTTTTCTCTCTCTCTCTCTTAGATTTTTTGAAATATTGCCAATCATTAGGAAATATATTAGTTTTTAGCTCTCATTTTATTCATATGAAACGGCATTGCGTTTCGATTTTTATATCCAAATATGAAAAAACAATTTTTCATAACTAACTAATGGTTTCGAACCTAAATATCTATAAATAAGATAAATATTAGCTTTTCTTCCGATACTCGAGAGAAAAAAAATTGAATAAAATATAAAATGATTTTAAAATAAATTATTTTCATAATTCTATTCAGCACATAATTATCATTAGAATAGAAAACAGTGAATAAAGTATACCATTGAATGATAGTATTAACAAAATGTTTTATTTTGCTTATTCTTATGCCATTAAATCCTCGAGGCTTTCAATTTTGTGTAAATAAGAACAGAAGGTTTAGAAACTTAGCTATTATTAAATATAATCATAAGAAACGTTCAGTTTTTATAATAGCGTTATATTTAAATTTTCTTCTCATTTAGTATTGAGTCAAATGAATGCTTTTCTGATACTTGTATTTGTGATGTTGTGTTATGTGAGAGCCTGAGTACACATACCAGTGCCGAATGTCTGCATATTTTGCTCACTCATGTCTTCTTGATTTCAAACTACTCTATACTGGATATGCATTACTTTTCACAATGGCTTTCAATCCAAAAGGCATTTCTCTGGCAATGCATTAACCCTAATATGAAGAGAAAAAAAAAGCAAAAGCAAAGCAAAGCTATCTTTTTAGTCATTTATTTATTTATTTATTTCATGTGTTTGATTAATGTTCAATAATTTGAATATTATTTTTATTTATTAACTCATTTTTTCTATTATTTCTATATATTATAAGTGAGTGTAAAGAATATAATGTGAATGAAATAAATTGGAAATAATTATAGGATTCAAATAAATTACCTAAAAGTATAGTTATTTCATAATAATGATTTTGCCTTGTTACAATTGTTGAAATTGAGTCTATTTATTTATTTATTTCACAATTATTTTGGGTTTTTTTTTGTTTTGTTTGATTTTATTATAAATAGGAATAAAATAAACATTGATTTTAATTTGAGCAGAGATTTAATCTATAGTTAATCTCAATTTGTTTCATCATTTGCTTCAAACAAAATACTCTTTTTTTTATCGGATATTTGGAAATAATTTCAGTGAAATTTCAGTCTAAAAGAAAGAAATTCTATCAAATTCTCTCATCTATTCATTGCTTTTATATAACTTCTGTTTTGTTTTCTACACATTTATATATAAATTCAATATTTACTGAACTATAAGTAAGAGATTGTAATCAACACTACTATAGAGAGGAAATAGTGCTCTAAAGCGCGTATTTCAACGATTAAATCTTATCCGAAATAATCAGTTTCTGAGATTACATTCATTCATAATTTTGATTTCTAGTGAAATGTATCCCAAAATATTTGATAAATCTTTTATTCAATTACTGAACAGTGGAGTCGAGATTTTCATTAATTAATCCTCTGATAAGAGGTATAGAAAAAAGGCATTCAATCAAAGTTTTAAATACTTTTGAATGAATTTGAAAAGCGGTTAAGCCTTTTATATAACTCAAACATCGCTTTAAATATTAATATTTTTGATGAAATATTTCGGCACATTTTTGAGAAAAACGTTTTCAGTCATATCTTAAGTTAAATATTTTCCGAACAAAATCTAGTTTTCGATGTCTTAATGGAATTTTTTCTCTCTTCTGGTTGTGTTGATTGTGGATATCATTCAATGTTGAAGTAATAACTAATGAAATTCTAGAAATTCTGGTCTATATCTGTATATTTAGATGATTTAGTTGGCACAGAGTTGGCACAGAGTTGAGCAAAACTATTATGTTATGCCTCATTAGTATTAATATATTAAATTATAATTTATATCTAAATGTTTATCCAGTATTGAATATCCGTTGAGCTCTTGTGTCTCAATAGATATAATAGAAGAGCCACACATATATCGGGACAACATGTGCAAAGTCTCACATTACAGGCATAGGCGCCACCAGACACTCATTGAATACCCGACAATCCCATGAATTCAATGCCAAAAATAAAAGAATGTATGACTGACTGCAAAGACACTCAAAATCTAAGACTAACTGTTATTCTGTTGTTTTAGTTTTAGGAACAGAAGAATTTTCTGTAAAAATATACACAAAACTATTATAATAAACAAATAAGTGATTCTTCAGATCAAAAATCAATTTATCGGCAAAACGTTGTAAAACAATTCCTCGATTGTACTCTAAAATCAATTTATTGTTGAAATTTAATTAGAAATTTATGAAAAGAGCCTTAAGTTTAGCTGAAATCAATTTTCTTCAGATTTCTATTCATTATTTATATGTGAATTAAGAAATTAATTTATATATAAATAAAGAAGAAAATTGTTTATAATATTATAATCAATCATTAGATCTCTTATATTGAAAAGAGTGAAGTCAAGTGAGTGAAGAGCAAAAAGTTTATTAATTAGTTTAGAAATCAATCAATAATAGTCTCAGCTCTCAGTTATGTAATGTTTTATCAATTTATGTGTGGAATTAACAACAAAAATAAGTGCAGAAAAACCTTTTTTGCCTTCAATTTTGGCTTTTGCCTGGAGCACACTATGCATTATATATCAATACATAAGCCGTATATTTACTATTAAATTAATTGTCAATGAAATTGATTTTTAAGTTCATTGAATGAGAGCATACCATCAGTGAAAACCACTTGAGTTGCGGTCGATCATTGCAGAGATCATTTGAAAGCATAGGCTGTGCCCACCAATTGCTGCCAGAGTTTAATTTGCGTGACATTCAATCAATGTTTGTATAACAAACACAAATTCAATTCAAAAAAAGAGAGGAAACCCTTCTTTTCATTTCAAATGTAGTTTTCTGTAAATGATTTGATTAATAATTTATTGAAAATACTTCGATTCCACGCATTTTTGTATTTTCAGCGAAAATATTTTTGCTATTTTTTTCTTCAAAAAATAAGATAAAAGAGAAAAGTTTAGCAAAAATTCCTGTGTTTTCAGCCGAGAAATGTGTTGTGAGAGAAGACCCGAACGCGCCCTACAATCCGAACGAACTGTTCTGAGACTTCAGAATAAAAACTAAGAAAAGAAGTCATTAATCATCAAACTGTAAAACCTATTAAAACACCAGCACTTCAGACACCTTTCCCTCTAATACTATCGAAAAAATTTATACAAATAGAAGGGAAGAGAGAAAAAGATTCTTTCAATTTGTATAACAATTTTTTAAGTTTTAAAAACCCGAGAATTTTCTTCTTCTCTTTAGTTTTAATTGACTTCACTTTTTGTTAAGTTTTTAGTTTACATCACTTTTCAAGAGTGAAAAACCGATTTTTTGCGGTTTGACTCATCTTATTAACACTCAAACTAATACATAGTCACAACTAACTGATGAGAGAAAGTGCTACCAACCAGTGCTTTACACATATTTACCAATTTGTTCGGCCGTCAATCCTCACTACTCGTGCAACCAATCACTAAAAATAACGAATAACACAATCTTTAGATAATAGCACACTTCAAATGCCTTTTAAGTGAAAATTACCCTGGTTATAAACACAAACCAATATTAGCTTTTCATTTCAATTAATTCTCTCTCTCTCTCTCTCTCTCTCTCTCTCT
>JAQIXI010001271.1:0-14616 GCA_034700165.1 Galumnidae sp. Gr-Ori-00277 | reverse complement strand
GGGGTCCTCTCGCGCTCATCCCAGGGGGGTATTTTGCCGATTTTTCGGCTCCAGGGGGGTATTTTGGAATACCCCCCCCCATTTGCCATCCCTGGTTTTAATCCTATCATTATTTTTATAAATAATAAAAACTTTACTATTTTTAGGTAAAACTTTCATTCAATTAATGGCAGAAAATGAATGCAAAATATTGAGAACTGAATATCGATTCTGTGTTTAAAGTTTTATTGAAAGCCATCGCACTCTGAAAACCTGATGGGATTTCATAGAAAGTCTTATAATATTAAATAAAAACTGAAGGGAAATGAATGTGTGGGCGAATGACTACCAAATTATTTTTTCAGTGATATTACACTTAATTACTATTAATATTTAAATTCTTATTTAAATAAATTAAAAAGTGATTTAATTCTGTAAAATGTCTTACCCTGATCAGTTGAAAGCTGCACCAATCACTGTAAAATGATTTGCTTCTGAACATATATTCAGCAGAAGTTGCCTTGTACTTTCGGGGACAGGGATTTCGATTCTTAATGACTTCTACTTCTCTTTCGAGGTCTAACAAATCTCGAGTGTAGTTCTCTGTACTTCCAATTCGTATAATAACTCTTTTATTGAAAAATATATTTTAAAATGAATTTTCTAATTCTCTTGTTTTATAAAAATCAGGGATAGCCAACGGGAGTATTCCACAATCACTTCTTGGATAGTAAATTAAAACCTTTCTTTAATTATAATTACAGCTATAATTGTAGGGAAAAATCAATCTTTTATGGAAATCCCTTCAAAGTTGTAAATCTGTGGCCATCCCTGATAAAAGCTTACCCCTCTTTTTCGCGGGGATCCAAAGGTAATCTTCCGCCGACATCAAGAGGTGCCGCAATTTTAGTAATATAAACGTCTTGACTCTCTTTCCATAACTTTTCTCTGAATATATTTAAGACATCATCGAATCGATTGTTTTTAAACATATCATCGATATTGAAGTTAACGATTTTCATCTTTTTTTCAAAAATAACTTATATTTCAGAATCAAAGAAAAGATTAATTTTGATTCTCACCTCCACTTCAAACCTGGCCCTTCCTATACAACATTTTGGGGTATAAGACAAATTTGGAATATTCAAAGTTAAGTTAAGTTAAGTTTGTGTAAATAATGTATGTATATAATGATGGGATCTTGCTCTTTTGGTCTCAAGAGAGAAATAAACAAGATTCAGCTAAAAGTGTGGGCTTTTATTTAATATTAATGAATATTTAGCTTAATTTGAAGCTTTAAGTTATTATAGCGTGAGGATGACCAAGCTCATGGAATTAAAAAAAAAATGAAGAGTCATTCAAATACCTTTTGTTATAACAAATAATTAAGTTTTGGTAAAAAAATTGATTTTTACTTTACTTTAGATAAAATTAATATAAAGTGAATGTTATATAAGATTATTGTTTATTTCTTTTCTTTATTTGTGATAAACTCAGTGGAAATAACTCTCAAAAAAATGGAGCCAATACTGAGAGCCATAATATTCTTACCAAAATCTCTGATTTTAAGTTAAGTTAATAACTGGTCAGTGATTTTGTCAAATGAACTAATTGTAAACAAACAGATTTACCAAAAGATGTGTAATATCTTGAGGTAAATAATTTTGTTGGCATTCATTTACATTTCATTTACTTCTAATACACATAATATTAGTTATTTTGAATAACGAAATATTGATCTTTGAATAGACAGAGATATGACTCTTATAAAGGATAAGACAATCTCCCACTCAATACATATGAAAAAGAATACTTTTTTCATATTATTTATTAATATATAAATACAACAAATTGTTTGATATATTACTTCGTATAATAAACAAAAGATATATTTAATGCACTAAATATAACTGTTATATAAATTGCACTAGTATATTGCACACACATAAAAGAAATTGGTATAATCAAGTTCATTGATACTTTAGAAATTAGGAATATTCCATATTTTTTCTAAGCAATTATCAAGGACAATAGTAAATTTTTTATGTATTCAGTAGGCGTAGGCTAAAAATTATTACCTAATATATATTTTTGAAAACATGTGATGTGGGTTTTATATGGTATTCTCTGGTTTGATAGTTTACTAGATCATTATTTTTAAAAAAATCTTTTAATGAATAAATTATTTCTACTTTTATTGAATCAATTATTAAAAAATTAATATTATTTTGATTTAAAAAATAATAGTATCTAAGAATAAAAGTTCAAAGGATACAAAAAAAAAGTATTTTCTACTATTCCTAAGGGATCGACAAATCAAACCATTAAATATAAAACATTTTTGTAGGCGAGAGATGTTAGAAAAGGCTGACCAAATGACAAAGCTGCTTTTAGTAAACTTTCAAAATATAAATATTAAACTTTAGCAAGATGATTAGCAATTCTTATGCAATACCTGATAAGTAAAACCAATTTATTATAAAATCTCTATTGATTTCTATATGAATAAAATATTTGTCTATTAATGCGAAAATTGATGTGAAATAAAATTCTATTAATAAAAAGACAAATATTTTATTCATATAGAAATCAATAGAGATTTTATAATAAATTGAATTTTATTTCACATCAATTTTCTCAATATTGAGCAATGCTTTTTAAAAGCATTTTTTAAGTATTTTGACCAAGGTATTTTAGTCTCTAAAATAGTCCTACTCAGATTTCGATTTTGAATCAGATTATCTTAAAGAATTTGACCATGATATTCTTTTTTAATGAAATAGAAATATTAGATGCAGAATGTTGCTTGGTGAGAAACAAATCAAAATAAGTTGGAAATTATCAAAAGTATTGATTTGCGAAGGAATTGCCTTTTTATTAGTCATCAGTGACTCATCACAATCAGAGTTAAGATGAGTTAACTGTCATTTTTGACAAATTTTCTCTTATTTTAATATAATATTTATTTGGATTTTGAATAATATGTCAAAAGACGACTAAAATAACGAAAATTTCCATTTTTTTTGTCAAAATCTCAAAAAAAATAAATTGAAAATATCTAATACAGAATGTATCTTGCCTAAATTTAAATAAAATAACGAAAAATAAAGCATTTGATGGATTTCTCTTTTTATTTTAAAAAGAGGATTTTAGCATGGTTATTCTTTCAGATTGATATTTGTCAAAATGCAAGTAATTCGAGGAACAAAATATGAAAAATTTATTAGACTCTCATTAAATGCAATCTTTAATATCTCTTTTGATGGCATTTTGTTTTTGAGAGAAATGTAATACTATTTTTTGATGTCTACTTATTTTCCAAAATATGTTTTTCAGTCATAAAATAAATTAATAATAATAATAATAAAAATATGGAATAAAAGTAAGTGATATATACTTGTATATTTATGTGAAATGTCCACAAATCAGAGATTAGACGTTCCTAGACTTACAAATAGAGTATATTTTCTTGGATTTAGAGACCGATAGCTTTCGAGTCGAGAAAGAAATACATTTTTGGACAGAATTTTTGAGAAATTTTCCAAATGGTTTTCAAATTTTAATAATTGAATACTAAAACTAAACCCATTTCTAATATAACTGTTTTGTTCTTTTATTTTATCAAAATCTGTTTATTAGACAAAACATAAATACTTAATGAGAATAATTGAGCTTGCTACAGTTAAAAAAGGTTATCTCAAATTGTTTTTAAAGATAAGAGTTTGTTTAAGACCATCACTCGTTATTAAAAACTAAATTGACTTCAATTAAATCTAATATTAATGAAATCGTATTTTTCTGAAATTATTTTCAGTTTTAAGACATTTTAAAAACACTTTTTAACTCTGATTTCAGTAAAATAAGTCATTAAACAGAATATATTATTGAAAAATATATGAAATGTATGAACACATTTGGATTATTTATAAAAAATTTCAAATTAATGAGTAAAACGTTTTGGAAGTATTACTCTCTCGAGAATTGCAGAAAACATTCACTTATTTGAAGTAAAGAACTTCGATGGCATTCATTTTAATTAGATTTCAAACTTTTTGAATTCTTTCCAACCCTTCCCTTAATTTGATTTTACTTTTCAAACCCTTCCCTTACTTACTTTCCCTTCCCTTACTTTCCCTTCCCTTACTTTCCCTTCCCTTGCTTTTCTTTCCCAAAATTAAATAAAATCCTTTGATTTAATAAAATTTCCTTTCCTTAACCTCTTCAAAAGCGACCTTTCCCCTTTCCTTTATGAGTCCCTTAAGAATTAGGAATAAAAAATTGAACTCTAATTTGAATGACAAAACTTCAAATCAATTGATGTGTTGGACATAGGATTGAGTGATAAATAATATTAACGAATAAATATTAATATGAATTACGTTATAGAGATTTGATGAATACTTTTTATATTTCCTTATATTTTATCTTAATTTGTATTTTCGGATATTTTTATGCTTCGTTTTCAGAAATGAAACAATAAATATAAAAAACGTAAATGAGCTAGCTAATGCTATTTCTCCTTTTTACAAGAATAGAATTGCAACTTTCTAACTTAACTTGTAAATCTTAATTAAAGATTCTTAAATTATTGCTCAAATTTGAATTAACAAGCAAGAGTGTCTTGTTAGTTCAAGTTAGCTGACTCTTTACTAAAAGTCAGTTATTATAAAAATATAAATATTATTTTTCCTGCTTGGTCATTTCTTGGTCATTTCTTGGTTATTGCTTGCTTATTGTTTTGTTACCGTTTGATTTTACTCAATTGAAGAACTCTTAACTTTCAAGAGATTTATCTCAAAAAAACAACAAAAAAGAGTTTTTGAATAAAATGTTTTAAAATTTGTTTGAATTAAAGAAATAATTTGTTTAAAAAATGTTAAGAAATAAAATGATTTCATTTCATACGTTCTCTTTTAATGACTCGGAATTTGAGAATATCTTTAATGGTTTCGTAATTGTATTGATTGATAGCAATAACTTCTATTTCAATGTCTCCGTCGTCATTATGAAGGGGTGAGCCATAGAGATATGCCTTTTCCTTTCCGTCCAATTGTCTGTAATGCATCCAAAGGGGCAAATCAGGCATTCCGTGTATCGATGCTATGAATTCGACGGCATTTCCCGAATCAAAAGCCTTATCCAATGCATCGCTTGTTATTTGAACAAAGAATGCTTGAGTTGTGTATATATTATAGACGTCCGACACGTCTTTCTTGACATAAGTTTCTGTAAACAATTAAAGACTCTTTTGATAACGACATCAAAAACTGTATTCTAAGAAATAGATTCTTTGGACAAAAGACCTTCAGATTCGATCGAAGCGATGGCTAATGAACTCAAGACTGTAATCACTTCGACTATCATTTTCTCGGATTGTATTCCATATAAATTTCGTTTAAATTAATTCAATAATAAAAATATCAAATTATTTTTATTAGAGATTTTTGCTCACAATATGAGATGAGCGCAACCGCTCTCTCATCCCTTTCCCTCTTTCTCTCTCTCATCCCATTTCTATTTTAAGGGATGGAAAGCCTCTCATATTTATATCTCTATTATTCTTTGATTCAATTATTTCAAAGTTTGAGATAAAACAAAAACAAAACAAAATAATAAAACTTCCGATAAAACTCTTTACTTATGAAAACATTATTTAATTTCAATCGATTTATAGAAAATATTTTGTTTTTTGAAAAATATATGCAAAACATTTGAAAGTTTTTTAATGAAAGCATTGATGTCTTCTTTGGTAACACCGATGGCGGCGGCGGCCGTAATATAGGGTTGTTTGTAGTCAGACGTATGCGAACCCCAATTCTTGAATTTGTAGCCACCGATTGTCTTAACCTTACCATCGATATCAATAACTCTGGTTCCAGAGATACATCTCTTGAAAAGCATTGAACCCAATTCTGAGACATTCGAAGGGTTTCCCAAATTAAGAGTCATTGCAATCGATATTTGATTTGATTTGTTTTCAATGACTTTTGCGCCAAATTTTTCGCTAATTTCAGACATTTGTTGTTTGAGATAAATGTAATTATCTTTACGTTCTTTTAGTAACTCTTTATATCCATTCATTCCGAGATGTAATAATGTTATCAAAACATCAATGGATGGAGTGCTGGAACCGCGTCCGGCATAACTCTGACTTATTTTATCAATAAATAGTTTATCAAAACCGGCAATAATAGAACCCCCGACCGGAACCATAAAGTTTTTATCTGTGCTCTGAACGAAAGCGTCAATCCGTCCAACTCTTGAAGACTGTTCCAACAAATGTAGACATTTTGATGATTGGAGTCCATAAGCGTTGTTAACGATATGAGGAATTGATTTTTCTAAACATAGTTTTGAAATCTTTTCTAAATCGTCGGCATTTCGCGGAGCAAAACATGAAGTAGTGGTCAAAACACAGAGAATGTCTTCATTTCCCAATTCAGAGATCTTTTGTTCGATTGTTTCGCAATCGGTTTGAAGTGAATTATTGTCTAATATTTGATTATCGATAATAACGGGTATAAACCCAGCGGTGAGAATACATTTGAAACAAGACTTTTGATCGATTCGGGGCCAAATCACATACTTAGCGTTCGGGCGCTCACTCTTTAAGGCCAATAAACAGAGGACTAGACTCATACCAGTGGCCATCGGCACTATAAAACAGGAACTGGTGTTGGGAACACCTATTGATTGAATCACATCCAATACGAGACTATTTGTCAAAACATTGAGAAGACTCGAACCGATGGCTTTCGGCTGAAGTTCACAAATATCTCCGGAGCGACCGATTCCGTGACCCAATCGATAGTGTCTTCGCGCCACCAATTCTGAGGCAAATCTGGACTCTCTTTCACCCAAACCATAGTTTGAAACAAAATTATTGCTATCCATTAATGACAACCGATTTATGAGAAATTCAATTAAAGAGTCGTCCCAACCATCGGTCGGACACTTCCGATGTCTCAACAAATGATTGATTTGGTTCTCACGGGATGTCAACGATTGGAATGACTGTTCAGTAATCGATGTCTTAAGTAATTCGTTAACCAATGATTTGAAGGTCTCATCCATTGTTTTATTTAATTAGAAAATTAAAAAAAAATAAATAATTTGTTTATAAAATTTGATTAAAAGATAATAAATTATATTAATAACATTAAAATGAGATAAAAGTTAAACACATTTTATTGTAAGTATTGAAACATAATTTTAAATGTTTTTAATTATCGCAAAAGTTTCTCAAAAGTCCGACAGAAGGCGTTTTCAGACAATTGTTTACTAAACCAATAAAACATTGAATTGTTGTTAAAATAAGACTAATGTTTGGATCAATTAAAGCAATCACTAGTTTTGTGACCAAATCAGTGGTCAATCCCTTATTCTTGAACCGAAATTTCTCGACAACAAATAGATGTTTGACTTATGAATATGACCCGGAAGCTACTAAACCATATCCTGAGCCAAAACGTTGGCCACAAAAAAATTTAGTAGTTTTGCCGCCCAACAAACCGGGAGAACCACCAAATATCAGAGTAAGTCTTAAGTCTTTAAATTATATCAATTAATTGACACAAAATTATTACTTCAGACGTATTGTCACTACCGATCAAACATCAAATATTCCCCAAAAAAGATGTGGTTTATATCCAGTTTTGTGAGTTCAGTGATAGAGAGGACACAAATCTTATATAAAATGTATTTAATTATCAGATCAGAGGAATGTCTATCGACGAAGCGGTCAAACAGTTGTCTTTCGTTCCTAAAAAAGGCGCCCAAATAGTGAAAGACGTGTTATTAGAGGCTCAGGAAATAGCAGTTCGTGACCACAATTTTGAGTATAAGTCAAAGATGTGGATCGGAGAGAGTTTTGCCTCTAAAGGACTGGTAGTGAAAGGGATCCGAAAACACGCGAGAATGAGGTTCGGAGAGGTTCGTTACTTTTACACCCATTACTTCGTAAGACTTGTCGAGGGATCGCCTCCTAAAGACTACTTCGGTGAACAAACAGATGGCAATAAACGTCTCAAACAATATATAGAAGGCCTTCGAAGCAGAAGAATTGATTACGGATTGTAACCAATTGTAACCATTTATTACTCGTTTATTAGTATTGCATTCGATCTAAACTCTCCTTTCATTGAACTAACGCTTAGATAATAATTAAATATTTTGTATTTCTTTTAAAATAAAACTTCGATTAGAATTCAATTTTATTTGATATTTATAAGAGATTTACAAATCGGAAGGAAATGAACTTTTCTGAAGTACGAATCTATTGATCGACTGACTCAGTGGAAGAGCTGTGCGGGGAATCAAATGGGTTTGTCTGCTCTTCAAACATATTTATGTATAGAACCCCTTCCAAAGCCCTGAGTACTTGATTTGAAGCACTAATTTTAAAAGAAAACTAACTTTAATAATAAAAAGGGAAACAATTTCTTACTTAACGAGACTCTGTTGAGTAACGGCTCTGTTGGCCAAATCAATGATTCGGCTCAGTTTTCCTCTCACTTCTAATCGCATAATGTTATACATAATAGGATCTTCGATAGGACCAGATCTTGAGATAGTGTCGTCCGGCAAATCGACAGCAACGGAAAGGTTTTGTCGGATGACATTCAGTCGGCTATAAATGAGAATAAATTCATGAAATGAATGAACAAAAGATTAAATATTAATAAATAGGAATCAATTGTATAAATGCTATGAATTGCTTTTGAATTGATTTATTGAAGAGTTGTCTCAAATCACTTCAATAAAATTTTTTAGATTTTATCCATTGTTTCAAAACAACTTACTTTCGATTAGATGTCGTCAATTGTGGATATCCTATCAGACTATTGATGTCCGCAACCACTGGTCGGATAAGTTGTCTAAAATGATCTAAATTTAGAGTCATTTTAAAATTGAAGTTTCGAAGCGCACACTTTAATAGTAAGTTATGATCTGACGATTTGCTCGACTTTTTAAAACTCATATTAAATAAATTTATCAAAAGTCCTGCGTTTTAGAGGTATTATTCAAAGTTTAAAGGGATTTAACTTTTAGTCAGTTTTTAAATTTTCCATTAATTGAGTGGTTTCTATGACAACATAAATCTTAATGTTTACAAACACTTCTTCTCTTCAATAATGAGTCGACATTTAATCACATGTTTTGTCGTATTCTAAACATTGAGACAAATATTTGAGTAAAATCTCGACAACATTTTAGTCCTTTTTTATACAACATTTTGAGTTTATGTTAGAAAGAAATATATTTTTAAAAGTAATGAAACTTTTTATCTTTAAATTTGAAATTTGTTTGTTTTGATTTTGAAGTGATTTAAAGTTTGAAGTTTTAATTCAACTCTCTTTTGGTTAAATTAATTTAAATAATAAGTGTTTTCCGTTTATTTTAAAAACATTTTCATTATTTGTGTTTCGCTTTTATTCAATGGATTCAATAGAAGACATCGAACTGTCATTAAATCAACAGATTTTGAAACTTCAGTTGGATTTAGAAAAAAGACTTAAAGCAATTGAATTCAATTATAATGAAAATGACCACAACTCTAATGAAAGCGAAAAACTTATCCATCAATATTTGGATCACATCTTAAAAGAGAAACTTTTAACTATCGATGACTTCGGAAATGGTATTTCTTTCACATAATATAAACTTAATTTTGATTCTTTTAGACGTCAATTGGCTTAACGTTGGAGAAAGTGTTTCGTTACGCAAACATTTGATTGGATTAGTGGTAGTCATTGACTTCTTCACCTACTGTTGCATCAATTGTCTGCATATTTTGCCAAAATTAAGACAATTTGAGGCTCAGAATGAGTCCGAACCTATAGTTGTAGTGGGAGTTCATTCACCGAAATTCGATAACGAAAAAGACCTGAAAAATGTTTGCGACGCTCTTCTCAAGTATAACATCACTCATCCCATAGCAAACGATCCCTTAAATAAAATCTGGACTCAATTAGAAATTAATTGTTGGCCTTCTTTACTAATTTTGGGTCCAAATTCTCAAATTCTGTTCACATTAATCGGTGAAAATGGTATCCATCGATGGCTCGACTTATATACTAAAACTGCGGTCAAATATTTTAAAGAAAAAAATCTTATAATTAGAGAAAATAAGTCTAAAATTCCGCTAAAATTACTTCGAAATAACTTTGAAAACAAATTATTGAAATTTCCCTCAAAAGTGAGCGCTTCTAAAGACCAACAATTGATAGCTATTTCTAACTCCGGATATCATAATATTATTATCGCTTCAAATAATGGAATCATTAAATATATAATCGGTGGCAATGAGTCCGGTTTCAAAGACGGCTCATTTTCTAGGGCTCGCTTTAATGGTCCGAATGGAGTTCTTTGGGCCGACAATAATACTGTTTTTGTAGCCGACACTGAAAATCATGCGATCAGAAGGATTGACATCAAGAGTGAAACTGTCACTACTTTAGCCGGTAATGGAAAACAAAGCGATGACATAATTGGTGGCAAAATAGGTTGTGAACAGTCATTAAATTCACCCTGGGATTTGGCTCTCCATCAGAATAATCGTCTTTTCATAGCTATGGCCGGTTCCCATCAAATATGGGTTTTAACCCTCGAAAATGACACTAAAATTTTGGGAAAATTATATCCTAAGGACTGTTGTATTAGTTTTGCCGGCGATGGCACTGAACAGAATAGAAACAATAGATATCCACATAAAGCCAGTTTCGCACAGCCCTCAGGCCTTACATTGGATGAACAAAATAATAACCTTTTTGTTGCCGACAGCGAGAGTTCTTCCGTCAGATCTGTCGATATATCTAATGGTTGTGTGTCTGCTATCGTTGGCGGCGATCGAAATCCACAAAATCTGTTCGCTTTTGGAGATAATGACGGAAAGGGTATTGAATGTCGTTTACAGCACTGTTTGGGAGTCTGTTTTGATCCAACGAATCAATACTTGTTTTTGGCCGACAGTTATAATCATAAGGTTTTCTTCAAATTGTTTTCTTTTTTTACATTTCAAAACATTTCCTATAATTTCAACAATTTTTGTCCCAATTTTTAAAAAATATTTTCTTTTGTCAATAGATTAAGAAAATTGAGTTAACGAGAAAAGAGTGCATTACTATCGCCGGCACCGGACGTAAAGGACACAAAACTGAGTGTAGAATATCTGAGTCTGAATTTAATGAACCGAACGGTTTGTGTCTAATAAATGACTCGAAAGATATTCTTCTGACGGATACTAACAATCATTGTCTCAAACTTTTGGATTTTGAAAATGATTTCATAAAAGAGTTTAAATTATATAAAATTGAGAACAAATCGGAAACGAATTCAACAAAACTATCAAATAATAAGAAAATTGATTTTAATGTTAAATTAGATTCTATTAAATTGAGTGCAAAAAATATACTCAAACTTCGATTAGAATTAAATTTTGGGCCCGAAATCAAACTAACAAAAGGAACAAAACAAACACTAATTTTTGAAAATCCAGGTCTTTTATAAACTAATTTTGAATTTTAATTTTAATTAATTTTCTTATTTTAGATGAAAATGTATTCAATTTCTCTCATAAAACGATGGAAATCGAAGACATACAACAATTGACTCAATTTTCAATAGTATTGAGGGATAAAACCTGTGATTATATAATAGAAAAGAAGTATTTTATTAAAATTATAGTTCTTTTAAATGTATGTAATTCTGAACTTAATTTTTGTAAACAAATTTCTATTGAATTTATTTTTTCACTCATTTTATGCGATAATAGAAATGAAGAGATTTTGATCAAAGAATTGCCGCTCGCTATCAATCGATTGTAATTTTTCATATTTTTTCATCAAATTAAACGATTAATTTATTTTGAAAATCAAATGAATCGATAATTGGGTTTTAATATATAATAACAGATTTTAATATATTTTGTAAAAGTATTTCAATTTTAAGTACGAATAATGTTGTCAGGAGTCGGACAGCATTTCATTTACAACTGATTTGGAGAATAGCCCACAAAAAGGACTCATTTTTATAACAAAATTTGTGTCATAAAAATTCATTAAATTGAGAATAAAATTTTTCAATTAAAGAGATATAATAATTATTTAAATTTTAAATGCATTCAAAGGAATATTTCTTTTGTTTACATTTGAGGGTTTGTTTGCCATTTAAATGGTTTTAGTTTTAAATTTTTTTTTAAAAAAGTTTTACATTCCTTTGAATGAGTGCTCAGCTGTTTGTCACAAATCACGTGATTTTTATGTTTATAATAAATTTTTTGAAGTTATGTTTAATTTCTTCATTTTTTAGAAATTAATACTTATTTTGACATAAAATGTGCAAAATTTTGAATGAATTAAATCTATTAATTGAAGACACTATTAATCGATTAAAAACTTGTGAAGATTTAAACCAAAACAAAAGTTGCGATACTTTACAAGAAATGTAAGTCAGAAATACATCCAAACCATTGGTTTTTAATTATCTTTTTTTAGCCGCAAATCATTAGCTCTTCTCTACAACGAAAGGGGTTTTGTTTACTACAAATCAGTTGAATTCAATTTAGCCGCCGATGACTACACGACAGCCATTAAATTAGACCCGAGTCTTTCCGTCGCTTTTTATAATCGAGGAACTATTCATTACAGAATGAGTTCGTATTTGCAATCAATTCAAGTATTAAATCATTAAATATTTGTCACAATTTTTAGATAATTTTGAAAAAGCCTTTCATGACATGAAAGCGGCCCTCGATTTGGATCCGAATAATTCAGAATTTGGTTTAGCCTTTGAACACAGTTTTCAACAAATGAGGAACAGATAAGAGCTTCTTAATACCTTTCCTTCGAATTCAAGGACAGAATATAATGGATTCATATATTCTTTTTATCTTCATTTGGAACGAAAGAAATTCTGACTGAAAGACATTTTTTGTGGATATCTTCCAAAAATCAAAACATTTTAAGATTTGATTTGAATTATAATCTGTCGTCGATATAACCAAATTGTTGGCCAATAAGTGATCGCGAGTTGAGGCCAAAGGTTTCGATTCGAGGTTTTAAGAATAGGATTTCTAAAATGTTTGATAAAATTTTTATCGTTTTTCTATTTTAAGCCTTTTTTTGGTTATTTGTTGTCGTTTTATATCATTTTCGGCTTAAAAATAACGAAAAAATGCAAAATTTAAAGCTTTCCCTAATTTTCTCTAAAAAAAGTCATTAAAATATAAATATTTTATTTGTTTTATTATTAAATCCTAAAAAAAATATCTTTAAATTTAATTTAAAAAAAATATTTACTTTTCATTAAATTTACAGATTTTAAACCCATTTTTTGTTAAAATTTCTTAATATTTTCTCAAATATCAGAATTTTAGTTGTTTTAGTTGTAAAGGTTTATCTATTTTCAATTGCGTAGGACTTCATAATGCCCCCCTTTCCCCCTCCCCTCCCCCATCCATAAACTGAGTTTGAATTATAATTTTCTTATTTTTACATAATATTTGTAATAATAAAACTTTTAATTTATAAATAATTTCTTAAAATTTGTTTAATTAGTTTTCCCTTAAACTAATTATACTACTTTACCCATCGCCTCCAATCAGTTGGGTAAAGTATCTTGCTCATTTCAAATTAGTTAACTCAACAGAAAAATACTCATTTGCTTTAGTGTTAAGAACTGCTTTACTATCTGTTAGTTAACTCAAACACTCAATTGATTGAAGACTATATTTTTATTGATTTCAAAGTTTATATAATAAGTTAATAATAAAATAATTATTAATTACTCGAAATAAATAACATTTTCAAAGAAAACTAAATTCATTACGTTTTGGAGAAATTTTGGATTTTTGGGAAAATTGATGTCATATTGCGGTTAATGTATTCAAACAACCAGTCGTTCGACTATTTCAGGCAATTTCTTTCAGGATATCATCGCTTTTAACACAATCTTATCGTTTGTTTTTAAGTTTATTTTTAAAAAAAGCCAATGAATTAATTTGAAGGACATTTCAGTCATTTTTTTATTTAGAGGAAAGTTTCGATAAATTCAAATATTATTGAAAAAGAGTTTCGTTTATATGATTTCATAATATCTGCCGAAGAGTTGAGAAAAACGTTTTGTTAATAAACAGAATTTTCATTCATATAGTGGTATAGATTCTCATAACGAGGACATCCTATTCTTCCGGGCATTTGATTATTGAATTGATTTGTTATTTCACTAATTTTGATGTTTCGCACAATTATATGAATTTGTGTTAAAAATAGGTTCAATTGGTGTCTATTTTTGTTAACAATTAATCGACGAAATGATAAAAAGAGAGTAAGTTTTCCAATGAATTGCATTTTTTAAGAAATAAAAATGTTTTTCCCATAAATTTCTTCTAAGATTAAAATGTATACTTAAAAGTTATCCTGGTTGTTCTAATATATAATGAGAAAAATTTGAGCTAAAATTGTGTTCAATTCTTTAAAAGAGTAGAAGTTTTTAATTAAAAGTTTTTAATGGATGAGTTATGCGCCTCATTCTAAACCCGGATATTTGTTTGTCTTTATTTAATTTAACCCATTTTTGAGATTTTTCTTCAAATCTGTGAATGAAATCCATTGAAAATTGAAATTTCAATGACATGAC
>JAQIXI010001270.1:0-14617 GCA_034700165.1 Galumnidae sp. Gr-Ori-00277 | reverse complement strand
TTTATAATCTACGAGACATTTATATTAAATAAATGCATCATGCTAATTTTTGGAGATACCTCTTTATATAAAGACCAAGAAGTTATTAGCAAACGTTGTGACGATTGTTCTCTTTTTAGGAAAATTAGCATAAATTGTATTCTCGAAAGCAATTGCCATAAATTGCCATAAATTGAATCATTAATTGAATTGAGAG
Organism: Galumnidae sp. Gr-Ori-00277; assembly: GCA_034700165.1. Classification (NCBI taxonomy): domain Eukaryota; kingdom Metazoa; phylum Arthropoda; class Arachnida; order Sarcoptiformes; family Galumnidae; species Galumnidae sp. Gr-Ori-00277. Next base: position 14,421 of record JAQIXI010001270.1, on the reverse strand, counting down.
TCTTTTGTGGATTCATAAAGGAAAATGATCTTGCACAATTTGCACAACTTGACAACTTGCATAACTTATAAAACTGTGTTTCAAACAATAGAAGAGACACACAAATCACAATTGAGTAAACTTTTGTGATGTGTGAGCCCTCCGGCACTTTTCAAATCGTTGTCTTTTATTAAATTACTTCAATTGATTTCATTTGAATTCTTGTTTCGAATGAAACTCAAAGTTAAGACATTAACAGAATGTCATCAATTCTCTGGTGAACTGTAGTCCTAAAGTGATATACTTTGTTAGAGTTATGTCTTATCAGAAATGGAATAAATCATGTTTGTACCATGCTCCTTACATCTTTGTGCTTATCTTTTTAGTTATGTCCCAATTGGGACGATATTCTGTTTTATCCGATGAAATAAATTCAAGTAATGAATACGAAGACAGAGACCGATCTTTAGACAATTCAATTAATTTAGTGGATACGGTTGGGGAATGGCTTAAATCTAGTGATTTTAAGTCAAGAACAGGTCAATTAACTTAATAAATGCTTCTCTTTATTTTATTTTTCATCAGATGATAACCTTATGGTGTTTTGGGCCAAAATGGCCACTGATTTGTCCGATAAATTATGGGATAAATTATTACCGATTTTCTTGAAATTCCATAACTCAGAACTAAATATAACTCACGAATGTGTTGGAAGTCTATTCAAAGTAGTTATGAGCGCACGAAAGCAACAAACCTGGGCTTTTCAATGTAAGACTATGGCCTATACTTCCATTTCTTTCCAATGATCTCACTTTGAATATATAGTTATCGATTCGATAGGAAAGCCCTCATCTGGTCTTCTTGAAGGCACTGTCACCAGCTTTGGAAATATGGATGAATGCACTGATATAGTTGTTGGAGAGGATGGATATGACGAAGGCTTTTATGGAAAATATTGTTTACTATATCTGAGAACTCGATTACCTCCAAAGCCGATAATCATTAGACATAACGATCTTATATACAATATGAGCGGCACAGAAGCCGAGGGCACTGTTTTCGAGCACTTCGCCAACATATCTGCCATCTTCTATAGTATTGATGCCTTTCGTTTAGGCATTTGTTTGCCATCCAATTGTCAAAACTGGGAAATCAAACCACTATTAACTAAAAGTAAACAGTGTTTCATACAAAGAATGGCAAAACTGAAAGCATTCCTCTGTTTCTCTGATTTCCTTAGTTTTCAGTAGATATCGAATAATCCCAGAATTGAGCAAAAAATGTATTTCCAAATATGATATGAAACAACTGAATGACTATCAAATAGTATCCATGTAAGTCTACTTTGAAATTGATGCCACAATCTTTAAATTCAATTAATTATTTGTTTGTCAAATATTGAGTCTATGAAATGTGATGGATGTTTACATTTGTCAATCAAAATCAATGGCCAGAGTCGGTGAAACTCTAAAGCAATGAAATGTTAAAAAATTCAATTTTATTCTCTTTTGGTGTTTTTCCTTTCGTTTGCTTTCCTTTACTTAAATAAGGGCTCAAAAGTTAGAAAAATTTAAATTCAATGATTATCTCTGACGACATCCCAATGGAAGTGAACACATAGTCGAGTAATACATCATTTATAACATTGACTTCACTGTATTTTTGCGATTATAGTCTGAAACATAAAGAATAGGTTTCAAACAAAATATAAGTCTTTTACCAATTCTTTGAAGACAATACTGTTATCAGAGAGAAAAGTAAAATATAAGCCAAAGACAGAACTATTTATCATTGATTCAAATTTTGATGAAAAATAGTCGACTTTATTCTTAGAGTAAATGAACGAAAGTTTTCTACTTTTGTTTTACGGCTGAAGTATTTGTTGAAATTAGTGTTAAATTAATCATTTAAATGGATTTCAATTCATAGGACAGTCTCTTCTCTTTAACATTCAAACGAATTACTGATTTGAAACAAAAATGAAATACTGTTGTGATTAACATAAAACTTGAATCAAACGAACTGTGATTTGATTCATACATCCGATTATCATTTATTATTCAGAGACGACATATTCTGTCTGTCTTTCAGATAATATCTTTAGTTTAATAATTCAAATAATTTTATGAGAAATTAATTATTCATTTTTTGGGACAAAATTTTCAAAATATATTCAGAATTTTAATCTCATCGATGGCTTCCCTCGCATTCATTGCAACTCTATTTGATTGGACTCTTGGCTCTAATGTTAAGAATATTCTGATGAGACTTTTGCGGAGTTGGTCTGTCATTAAAAATCTGGATCAACTGTTAGATATCCCAGATGCAAATAAAAATTTGGCGGCACTCTATGGCATTAAAGTGCTTACCATATATTGGATGGCTTTCAATCATACTTATATGTTCGGCGGATTCTATCAAATTCAGTGGACTTATAGTGAGCACAGAATAAATTTTTTTTTGTTTTCTCAACAAATATATCTCTCAGAAAGTGTATACAATTTAAAAGAAGTGCCGAAATCATTGATGTTTCAGCTCGTGTTTAATGGATGGCCATTAGTTGAAACACTTTTCTTCATTAAGTATTCAAAGAGACCTCAAATGCATTAATTTATTTTCAACTTTTCAGTGGATTTTTATTTATTTATATAACTTTACCGCTAATCGAAGAAAGCGATGGAAAACCAAAATTTCTTTTATTGATTTTCCATCGATTGTTGAGGTATTCGTAAATCTATTCATTTATTGAACATTTTATTGACTTTTATGTCATTGATATAAGGATTGTTCCCACTCTTTGTGGAGTTATAGCCATTAACTTTTTGTGGCCGCTTTTTACTAGCGGTAAGTTATCTATAAATCACTCTCTAAGACATCCAAATCTCTTATTTAGGGGAAGAGAATAAGAAAACTAATCATTTTAGATGAGACTTGACTTATGTTTAGCACATCTAAAGCGCAAACAATTTTATTGTCAGTAGATTTCAAAACAATTAAAGTGTTAATACATTTAACGGACATTTCTATGCTTTATATGAAATATCAAATCAATAACTATTGATCTTTTGGTTTGGTTTGAGGTCCAATTCTAATCGATGACACAATTGATGCACAACTAATCGAAAACTGTCAAAATAATTGGTGGAAAACACTGCTTCTGATTAATAATTGGTTTGACCCTGCTCATATAGTAAGTTAATGAAACCTGAAATTGCGATTCTCAGTCGATAAGCATTGAGTCATTAATCTATTTGTGTAGTGTTTGATCACAACCTGGTATTCGAGTGCAGATTTTCAACTATTTATGTGCGCTCTTATCATCTTATTTGCACTTAACTGGTATTAAAAGCACTAATGAGTGCATTTCCAGTAACTTATTCTTTAGATAAAATCATTTTTATGCAAAAACACGATTTAAGACATAGTTTTTCAATTAAATGTGATTTTATTGTTTCCAAAGGAACCAAACGTTTGGTTTAATACTTAACGGAACAGTTCTCATCACTTCTATAATATATTCGGCTCTAATAACTTATAACAAAGAATTGTTACCAACGATTCTTAATGTCGACATCATTAACATAGAGTGAGATCTTTCCCACTGACTATCGATCATAAATTACTCAAATATTTTAAAGTCATTTCAATAATCATCTAAAATATGGATATTTTCCGTTTTATCGACATTTGGCTCCACATTCTTTTGGAATATTCATCGGATATTTGACATTTAAAAATGCCGACTTCTTCAAAATTAGCAAGGTTAGATTAACTAGATTATATCCTGTACTTAATCATTGAATTTCATAAAAAAGAAGAGCTTGATTCTTTTAGAACAATTTGATTCAGAATCTGAAATCGAAATCTGGGTATTATTATTTTAAAGCCTCATTTTATAATACCCTAGTAACTAGGGCCTAGTCAAATTCTTTGAGAGTTGCTTTCAAAAGGTTTTCAAAAAAATAAATATAAACTTTAGCAAGGTGATTTGCAATGTTTAATATAAAACTTATGTAATGAATAAACTTTTGATTTTAGAATTTTGATCTACTTATCAACTATATTAAACATTGCAAATCACCTTGCTAAAGTTTAAATTTATCTTTTTTTTTGAAGATTTTTTAATACAGTTTTTAAAAGCTTTCTGAAAAGATTTTGACCTTGGTATTTTAATCTTTAATATTTCAATTTCAGATTCTGAATTATTTTATTCTAAAGAATCTAACCATGCTATTCTTTTCATGTAATTCTATAGTTAAGTATTAAAATGTTACCTGGTAAGCTTTTTTTTTAATTTCTTTAGTAAGTTATGAAACCAACTTTTTTTTATTTGAAAAATTATATTAACTTTATTTATAAATATAAGAAGTATTTCATTGAATAGACATAAATATATTTATTTATTTGACATTTAATTATAATATTTATCTCTAATTGTAATAACTTTTTGCATAAAAGACAAAGAATTGGATGTTTGGGATATTCTTTCCTTTCATCAATTTATGTGTATTACTGTCAACCTATGCCTGGAATAATGGGGTTGAGACGACTCCAATCAGTTCAGTATTATATTCAAGTTTGAGTGGCACTGTCTGGTGCTTTGCTTTGTCGTGGATTACATATAACTCTTGTGTTCGAAGAGAAGGTTCCTATAATTGAATGCAATAAATATATGAATATTACGAATAAAAAGCTTTTTATTCGTTGTTAGGAATTATCGACAGAATTCTTTGTCATCCAATTCTTGTGCCCTTAAGTCGATTGAGTTTTGGCGCATATTTGGCTCAATTGCTTGTTATTCACATAATATTCTTCACCAGAAAATCAGTAACAGATTGGACTCACTTTGATTTCGTGAGTAAACATATTTCTAAGAGTAATCCTAATATTCTATACTGTCTTACAGTTATGCAACGGAATCATTACAATTATCTTAAGTAATATCATATCTTTAGTACTCTTTCTTTTATTAGAGGCGCCGTTCGCTAACTTAGAGAAAGAGTTCCTCGATATCAATGAAAAGAGAGTTTTGAGGAAAAGTTTGATTCAATTAAAACAAAAATATGAAATAAATAACAAAATTTTTAATCGAAATTCTATAACAAATATTTCCCACATTTTAGAGACAACTAAAATGTAGACAATTTTTAAGAATATTTTTTTGATAATCATTTAAAAATAACCTTGTTCAATCTTAATGCAACTTAAAAATATAATAAATTAATTAAATTTACTATCTAAATTTGATCTAGCTACATAATGATCATTTCTTCGAATTACCTATTTTTTAACAATATTTTGAATAATGATTACCTTGGAAAGTTTCAAATCACCATGGTGCTAATGAAGTTGGAATTAATTTATTTCTGAATGAAAATAATGACCAAAAGTTAGGAAAAATGTCAGTTTTGTTATGATTTTTGTCGATTCACTGCAAATAAATCAGAAATTCTTATGAATTCCAACTGAATATAAGACTAAAAGGTTTAGTGTTCTTATTGGCAGTGAATTTGCGAAAAACAAAAGTGACTTAAACTCATAAAAATGATGGGCTCTGACGACAAGTCATTATATCCTCAATTAATTAATGTTTTCAAAGTCTAATATATTATTATCTAATATTAAACCTTTTAATCAAAATTTATTACAAAAAATGGTCTGATTTTGTCATAAATCGATGGAAAGAAATCAAAGGGAAAGTTATGGCCATAAAGTCACAGATAATGTAGTAATTCATGTGAGACCAGACCAGGGATGGGCATGGGTTATATCAGTTGCCTGTGCCTGCATTAATGGGATTACATTTGGACTGATTCGCTCGTATGGCGTTTTATTTTTCACTTTACTTGATCAGTTCAAGTTAACACGTGAGGCAGCATCTTGGCCATTCTGTTTGTGTACTGCATTTACTCATTTGTCGGGTAAGTTTTTAAAACAGTCCTTCAATTAATGGCTTAAAAGCGATTACTATTTGGTCACTAAAGGATTTTAAAACATTTATAATCTCAGGTCCGGTGGCGGGACTTCTCCTTTCTTTTGTATCGTTACGTATAATAGTAATAACGGGTTCTTTGATAGCAGCCATTGCTATGAGTTTATGCTTTTTCGCGGATTCTATTTTTGAGATAAATCTCTACATCGGAGTAATTCAGGGCATTATTTTATAATAGTTTAGATTCTATTCTAAACATCATTTGCTTTAAATCATAGGATTCGGAATTGGATTGTCTTTTATGCAGACCCCGGTCATTTTGGCTCAATATTTCCAGAAATACAGGGCCACCGCTACAGGTATTCCTTTTTTTTAATTGTTAAATACAATTAAATAGTTATTATAAACTCCACTATGAAAAGCCATTTCATATGCGGGCGGAACCATTGGATCCTTTATCTTCCCACCGATTCTCGATTACATTCTTAACGAATACGGACTAAACGGCTGTTTCTTAATAATCGGTGGAATGATGTTAAACTCACTGCCATTTGCTCTACTTTTAAGACCCGCCACTCCAGAGGATAGGGTTAACAAATTAATAGAAGGCGTTTCCAAACAGTTTTCGGTTCCCAAAAAAGATAAAACAAATGTAACTGAAATCAAGAGACAATGGATACAAAGTATAAGAGCAACGAAAAAGACTTATAGAAATGATGTCCATAAAGTGATTGTTGACCACAAATGTAATTGTGATGATTATACTAATTATGGTGAAGAGTGGTCTGAAGACGAATGGTATGAAATGCATGAAAGGGTCACTAAATCAATGTTTAGAAACGCTTCACAAATGGAAACCTCTTTCGAAAAACTTCAAGAAATGAGAAAATTTATGTCAGACTATGAATGCGTTTGTATTAAAAATCAAAAATATTTTGAGTCCCAAATGGAAACAATAGACGAGTCTTTGAACAATAAGTCGTGTCAGACAGAGGCCGTTCAAAGCAAATGGAAGACTAATTGGCTTTTGATTTATTCTGTAATAAACAATCCCTTGTATTTGATACTAACCTTAACTCACGTCAGCTTTCAATGGGTGTAAGTCTTTGCAGATAATAATTAATCAATGATTGGAACTCTTCCACAGATGGATGACTCATCAGATGATTATCGTTGACTTCTCAATAGATAGAGGAATGACCACTTCTCAAGGGGTCATACTTTTAAGTAGTTTCGCTGTCGCCGATCTCTTTGGAAGACTGGCCTCAGGTTTGATAACTGATAAGCGTTTGGTTCGCAAAAGAAATATCGTTTCCGTTTGTATTCTTCTCATTGGAGTCCTTATATTCATGACTCCGACCGCAAATTCATTCAGAATATTACTCGTAATGACAATAGCTTTGGGTTTTGTCAGCGGATCCATTATTGTTCTCTTCAGTATCCTTACAATGGAATACGTGGGTCTCCAACGACTGCCCATAGCTTTGGGTATATCAGCTCTTGTGGTCGGAACCACTTCATTACTCCGACCATTTCTTATCGGTTACTTTAGAGATACCTTTCAATCATATGACGGGTTATTTCATTTCGTTGGAATTCTAGCGCTTTTGGCGGCACTTCTTTGGCTGACAGAACCGTTCGCCAGACTTTGGGTCACTCGAAGACGAAAGTATGGCCACGGATTCAAAATTAGTGTCGTTTAGAATTTATCCAAAGAAGTGGGGAAACAGTGATGTCGACGAGTGATGCCCTCCAATGATAATCATCGCTCAATACTAGAGACAATTGAGCGGACATTAAGTGATCACAATTTGGTTAACTATTTAATGATTTAAATGTCAGACAATTTCTGTCAAATTATTTGTTTGTTTGACTCAATTTTTATTCTGTTTTATTGTTAATAAATTTGAGCCAAAATGTCATTAAAGAGTTTCATATAATATCTAAAAGTTTTTCTATAATTTAAAAGTAATTGAATTTGTATTTAAGTCAACAAATGTTTATTAAATCAATAATTGATTCGTTAAAAAAAGAAATAAAATTACATTTTTTTTAAAATTCTTGTATTGAATTCTTAATTAGTCTTCTGAGTCATCGTTTTCTGAGTCATCGTCTTCTGAGTCAATTCTGATGTCTTCTTCGCTTTCCTCTTCGTCTTCCTCTTCGTCCTCTTCTTCTTCTTCTTCTTCGTCTTCTTCTTCGAGTTTTATTATTCCAAACAAACCTAACTCTTCCCTCTCTATTGACTCACAGATAATATCGGAATTGACTTCTTTTGAATTCTCGACAATACTTTCCATAAGACTCTTATAATTAATGTCTTCAGAATTTAACACAAAAATAATGTTTCGGTTCTTCTGATCTGAAATACAAATTAATATTTAATTACATAAAAAGTGATTTCAATGACAGACCTCTAGAGTTGACATCAAATTTGAAATTATTAGAAGAATCGGTTCCCAAACACAAAAATTCTTGAATTTTAAAACACGACTCAGTGTTTGGTCTTATAATTAATGCCGGAAATGAAGGGTCGAAGCAATACATAAGTTTCGTAATCTTTCCAAAAGGTATCGACAAATGATATTTAACTTCAAAATCATTGTTAGGCTTAACGTTTGTGACCAACAATTCCTCTGAACTAATGTCTAATTTTCGGGAATCGGAACAGAAATTACCGAACAATACATATGAAAGGGAAAGGGATTTCCATATGTTTGAAACACTCAAATCTTTTTCCTTTTTTTCTGAATTCAATTTTTCGGTTAATTTCTGTCTTAAGTTTTGAATTATTTGTTCACTTTTTCTGTCTTTTTGTGTCAGTTCTCTAACGACAGTCTTAAGCGCTTCAACACAATTATGAGAACTAATCACATCTATCGAAAGACCACATTTTTGGCATATTCTGTGCTCACATTCTTTAAGATGTGCTGACAGTAATCCAAACTTAATGACTGCTTTACAGCCATTGAACTCAAAATCGCATTTCGTTTTCAATTCGTTCACAAAATTATTGGCCAAAAGATTGCGATGGAATACAAAACTTCTTATAATAACCAAATTAGTTACCATTTCATGGGATCTCTTTCTTTTACGCAACTCTTTTCGACATTCGGGGCATTCCTTTTGGTTTCTTCTTATCCATTGCTCGATACAAGACTTGCAAAAAGTGTGGTCACAAGCAGTGATTATGGCGTTACTGAAGATATTGAGACAAATACTACATTTCAAAAGTTTTTCTTCACTTTCAGTCAAACCAACAAATAGTTTGGACTCAAATCCCATTTCGTTAATTAAATGAAATGTTTTTAATTTCAATTTAGTCTCTAAAATGAATTCAACGAAAAGTATGACTTCGATATCAAACAGTGACTAAAGTTTAGTTTCTCTCTGAGACCTCTACTCAACAAACTTTATGATTGGTGTCGACCCCTAACAAAGGGAGTGTTGTTTTTGTCAGCCATTGTTTATTAAAAAGTGTTTCCATTTTATTGCGATTTTTCAGTGAATTCTTTCCAAATGATGTCTGATTTGTCGCGAAACGAGAAGAACGACGACTCGTGTAATACAGAAGAAGATGATAACAGTAATGGTGACGGTCTCGGAGATGTCTGTCGGGATTTCTTAAGGAATGTGTGCCGAAGGGGTAATGTTTGCCGTTTCAGACATCCGGACCCGTCAGAGGCCGAAGAATTGGGCAAAAAGATTGAATATATCTTTTGTCACGACTATCAGAACAGAGAGTGTCGGCGACAGAACTGTCGTTTCCTTCACTGCACAAAACAGGAGGAAGAGGTGTATCGTTCGACGGGAAAACTGCCGCAACACGTATTGGACAAAATGGCACAAAACAAGGCCTCAGAATTGGCCGAAAGTATGGCATCGAATGTCCCCATTTGTAAGGATCACCTGAAAGGCGAGTGCAGACGCCCTCCCGGGAGGTGTAAATTCAGACACGTCTCCCAATCGGAGTACGATATGGAAATGTCGCGCAGTGGTGGCCATCACTCGTCTGACCGCTATTCGAGTCGGTTTGAGTCTCATTCTGTGCGCAACCATTCAATGCATAATTCCTTTAATTCCAATTCGTTTAATGAGACGTTTGCACCGCCAGAACCCAAACGGAGGGCTTACGATACGAGCGCTTCGTTTAACTCTTTCGGCAGTTTTCCCGATCGAAGCCAAGGCATAGGTTTACCCGCACTGAACGGCGCGAACTTAGACTTCGATTACAACTCTGGCCCGTCGGGAGCGATGCACGCGAACGCTGGCGCAGCTCTGCCTCAAAACACGATTTACAGCTCTGCGCGATATCTCGAAGAAGAGAACGCAGCGCTGCGAAGGCGTATCGATGAGCTCAAGAAACAGGTGGCAGACCTGATGGCCACTAATGAGTTTCTGCTCGAGCAAAATGCACAGTTGCGTCAAAAGGCACAGCAGGCGTCTTCAGCCGCGACACTCGCGCCGCCCCCTTTGCCGCAGCTCTCCACTGAACTGATGGGACAGCAAAGAGCCACCGATTTGTCCGTCGGTGTAGTCCCGGCTTCGCTCGGAATGCAGGCGCAGTCTATGTCCGGACTTCCAGTTTCGTCGATCGCGTCCATGTCTTTGCCAACAAGCGTTAGTTTAAGCAATTCTGCGCCACTCGTCAGTTACCCCATCATTACTACACAAGCGATGCGACCCGCGGTTATGACTCATTCTTTAGGACATTGAATATAATCTCTAAGACGTAGTCCACTCTTTTACTATTAATGAAACCCTCACTAAGATATGGCCAAACAGTCTGTTGTTGTTCTCAACAGAAATACATTTATTGTCTAAAATTGTTTGGAATCCAATATTTCATTGATATTATAATTTAAAAGACTTTCAATTATTTCTTTGAAAACAATTTATTTTATTTAGTTTTTTGTCATTTATATTAAAAGTGAATAATTAATATATATTACAAAAGAATGGGTCATCTTTTGCATCACTTTTCACATTGAATTTAATGTCTATTTATTCAGTTTATATATAATTAATACAAATGTAGACTAATTTAAAAGTTCGGTCTTTTATTCAATAAAATTAATGCTCAAAAGGTTTCCATTTATTAGTTTTTATCAGATATTTAACCCTTAAGTCATTACATTATTTGGGAGTTTGAAGTTTTAGCTCAGAATATGACTATAAATACACTCAAAGTTCGTTAATGTTAACACTTATTGTAAAACGTATTAGAATAGGAATACCAGAGTCTAAGATAACATCAGTTCTTAGTTAACATTTTTGTCAATTGAAACGTAATGTAGTTTTTTAATGAAAAGATGAGACCCTTTTTTTGTCAAATGGAAACCTAAACTCTTTGTTTATTCCTTAAAAAGTGTTCATAAAATATAAAACTTTGGAATAATTCTTAGTATAGATTTTTGTGATTAATTTACAGACAAAACAATATAGAATCCGATCTTTACTTCAAAAAATTCTTTAGAGATTTAATAATAATATTTAATTTCAGTAATTTTATCACTAATTGTAACTAATATTGAAATATAAGAACAAAATTAAAAAAACATCTCTTAAATGAGTGTTTGTATTGTATTGTATTTAAAGCGATAAAAAATATCAATTTTCTGCCTTTTTTTGATTATTTCCTAAAATCGCGTCAACAGTAAAAGAGGAGTAATTTTTAATTTGTTTTGTTTCAGGAAATTGTTTGGAATTTCTCTGTTCGCCAATCAATGTATCACTCGTTTGATTGAATGACATATAATTAGTATTAATAGACACAAATGGCGTTGAATTCGAATAAAATAATGACTGAGACTCCAATGGAATGAAAGGGTCGACACTATTTGTTTGCAAAGCAGGTAATGAACGCATTAATGACCTCTCGGACAACATTTGCCAATAACTAAAGTCCGGCTTTAAATCAGTTCCCAAATTCTTTCTTCTTTTTAGAATTTTAGCGAAATATGGGTTTTGTAGTAAAAGACCTGAGCTTTGCTTCTCAGCTAACATTTGATTGCGTAAAGACTTCTGAATATTCCTCAAATGAATTTGATAGTTGCGTTTCTGTTCAACGAGAACAGCTTCAGTGGCAGCCGTGGCTGAACTGTTGCCTTGACTTACAGATATCTGTTGTCTTCTGAGGGCCACTTGAGTTGCCATTACTTTCTGTCTTTCGACAACGAGTAGACAATTGTGACACTTACAGTCTTTCCAACGACAGTACTTCTTATGTCCTTTAATTAATTTTTTTTATCAAAACAATAGATAAGAATTCTTGACAAACCTTTAAGACATGAGACAATTCCATGATTCCTACAACGAGCACATTTTGGTGTTCGCAATACCCGACGATTAATAGTTTTGTCATTTATTTCCATTTTTTTTTATATTTTAGTCAAATTACTTATTCATTGCGATTACTGTAAGTGAAGGGAAGTATTCGTCAAACGTCTGACTCGAGAGACGGAAAGTTACGAAATGAGAGTCGAGAGGAAGACTAAGGGATGACTTTCTGTAAATTAGTTCATACTTTGAGACTTTTTCTTAATCTTTTAAGACTAAAATGTGGTGTAGTATTAACTGTGGGCTCCGCCACATAACAAATGCACAGTTGTGTCCACCTGGAAATGGAGTAATTATAGAAACAGAAGTGAAGTGCATCACAACATCACAATAACGACAACTATTCAGATATTAAATTTCATATTCAGTGAGAAGAGTAACAAATTATAGTTTCGAGTCTTCTCTAATGTTTCTCAAGACTTAACGTTAGTTTTACACAAAACAAAGGATTCGCTTTCAATACTATTTTCGAAGTTAATTGTCCGGAAAGTCAGCCAAAAGTGAGCGAAAACTTTTAAATCTTGTTTTTAATACAATATTTTTTTGTCATTAAAACCCATTAAATGGAAATTGTTTTTAATAAAACCAAATAAAACGCTATCAAAATGTGAGGAAAAGTTTAATGATTTGTGTCTATCGCTAATAGATTTTGATTTGAAAGACGATATTCTGAGCGTTTGTTGAGAACAAATCGACTAAAACTTATGCTTTGATTTCAAAAATGCGATGAAATCTGATATCAAAATAGAGTTTATTCTTAATCTTTAGCCGAATTGAAAAACTTTTTAAGTGCCGACAAAAGCAGAACTGAATAAACGATAGGAAACTATGGTGTGATTCGATGCCAAACGACTGAAATAACAACAAAGACTTAATTGACTGCAAAGATTATAACTAAAAATCTTTGTCTTTAACTAAATTAGTGATAATTATATTAAGTTTTTTGAAACGCTATTCACTAAATGTGAGCAAAGCTTTCATTGAAAAACTATTGAATTACAGAATAGTCTCTTAACTTTGAACACAATTTTATTGGATTAAGAGTTTTAGAGAAGTGTTTGCACTGATTTGTCACCAAAACATTCAATGAATTCGTTGGCAGACATGAAATGCGCTCATTTTTTCTGTTATCTTTTTATATCGAATTAAATAACACTTTTCTTTCACTTTAAGACAAATTATTAATACTTTTAATGAAACAAATTATCGATTATTCGAAGATATTTACAATTTATTGTAATTAACAATCAATTGTCAACTTTTCTCTTCATTTGTTGATACGTTAACCCCATCTGTTCCAACCCCATCCACCGCCATATCCTCCATACCCCCCATAACCACCATAACCTCCATATCCACCGCCACCGTAACCTCCATATCCACCGCCACCCCAACCTCCACCCCAACCTCCACCCCATCCGCCGCCCCAACGACCGCCTCCACATCTTCCCCATCGACATTGATGCCAAAACTTAGCTGATTTTTGTCCTGGGTCCACTGTTACTCCATTTGATTCGGGGTTTCTATTGTCTTGAGTGAAGTAAACCACTTCTTCTTCTCTCTGTGGAAAACATATACATAAAGAGATAAAAACAAGAATTAAAGCAAAACTTTTCATTTTTTTCAATGAGTTTACAATATATTTGTCTCTAATTTTGAAATCGTTTTTATAGTAAATTTTAAGCAAACATTTCAATGATCGCCAAAAAACTGAATAAATTCTACTGAACTTAAAATTTCCATTAAATTTGAACAGAATTTGAACAGACGTTCTCTAAGAATATGAACCGGAGGTTCAACTATAGGACAATAACTTAAAGTTGAATGAAGTGACGTCTCTCCAACTCAGAGCTCATAAATTTTTTTTTGAATATTCATTTAATACAACTATAGTATAAAAAGACACCCATTTGTCCTGTTTTCCAATCTATTAGTTTATTATTTAGTTGACTCATTTAACTCAGATTAGGTGGTAATGAAAACGAACTTGCTACTATTACTCTTATTATTGTTCTTTTTGTTATAAATATGTCTCAACAGATAAATGTTTAGAAAATTAGTTGAATAACTTTATTATTGACTCAAATAATGTATTCATAAAATTTGTTTGATTTTCTAATAATAAAAACATTTTGAAGAACAGATGAATAAATAATAAATAATAAAATATC